>OZ035837.1:6632256-6646443 GCA_964034765.1 Knipowitschia caucasica | reverse complement strand
ATTTTTGCAAAATATACAGCATGTTGGGGTACATTAAATTTATTATATAAATTTTAAAGTCATTTTAATCAGATCAATTCTTGAACGTAAAACATATTCCCCTATTTTCCTAGATGTATGGGAATGTTAATTTTATTGTATTGTAATACTTACATGTTTTGGTTATAGAACTTGCATGATTTTTTTCAAGGAAAACATGAAGAAAACATTCACCAAGACTGGTCCAGGACATCAGCACAATATATAATACTTTGTCAAGTTGTCCAAATAAAACAAAACAAATCTAATGCGCTCTCCCATAGGTTCATTGGTCTTTTTTATGGTTTCTAAAAAAACGTTTCCCTTAAACATGGCACACAATGCTCGACAAGTGGGTAAGACAGTTATTCAACCTGACATATGCCATCAAAAGTTTACTCTTTCACTGAGCACTGACAAACCTTCTTACCTTTTGGTGCGTCTTCCTGTGGAAAATATTGGAGACAGAGCTTTCCTTTCTGGTGCAAGCATGTCTCCACTGCCCCCACTAGTCACAGAAATCCACTCGTTGTTGCAGGACAGATTGGTTCATGAATTTTGCATCCATCCTTTTGGCTTTTATGAATTAGAAATGGTCCTTCATCACAAGTTTCTGCACATCGCTGTGAGGGACTGCCATCCGAAGTGCCATGTTTAGGGCAGGCGTACGTAAACAATCTGCTGCTTTGATCACCGCGGATACATATTTTATCATAGAAGAATACAGTATATGACTAAACTAAATCAGGACGAGTGTTGAGACCTTGCGGGATACACATGTACATTGAATAGTTAAATACTCATTGGGGCGGGGAAAGACGGATATAATTGAAGTAAGTGTTACAAGAAATTACATAAGAGCTGACTTATTCATCCTATTGCATATGTTGTTTATTCTTTTTGTTTCAAGAAGAAACTTTTTTAAAATGGATATATCAAATAGTTTAACACTTTCTGGTTTGAAATTTAGGGCAAACTTTTGGTTAATTTTATCAAGCAGTAGGCAAAAGGCATACTCGCCAAATGTACAGTAATGATAATTGTAATAACTTGAACAAAATTGGAAAAAACAACTGCCGAATGTTGGTTTGAAGGAGTGTGAAAGTTCCCTGTTTCCGACCTGAATTTCGAACCCAGGACCTGAGAAGCAAGATTTCCCACTGTGCCACTCAGTCACAGTTCTTCTGAGGAGGGTTTCTGTTATTAAGCCTCAACAAAGAGGGTCGGCCACTTCATATCAAACTTGGAGGAACTGTAGCTGCTTTTCATGAAGTTCCTGTGTATTTAGAAACATCAGTCTTATTATAAAACTGTCAAATATGAATTTGGTCATTATGTTTGGAGGCTCATAGTAAGTTGTTCCAGAATTTCACCAAACAACTCACGTCCCCAACATCTTCATTTCAATCTGGAGTGACTACAAGAGACAAGAGTTGTTGATATCAGCTCCTCTCTTTTAGCAATTAAAACTTTAGTTTTATGTCTTTTTTATATATTTGGTTTCCACTCACAACATCTGATTGTGCCAGTGGTCAATAATAAATCAATAATAAGTTTATCTACATGTGATTTTCCATTTTAGGAGCACTCCAGCTACATTACACATAGCTTCCATTTGATAAAGGCCTCGCGATTGCACTGCTAATGTGAACAATCAATTTTATCTGCAGCACTTAAAACAAATCTATGTAAATTTAAGTGCAATGAGTATCGGAAAGTTACTTATTACCTCCGCCGGGGGTAATTTAATCACAAGAGTTTGTTTGTCTGTCTATTTCTCAGTTATTGATACCTAAAAAGGTTGTACAAGAGCGGAGATAGGACAAGAAACAAATGATTATATTGATGATCTGAATCAATGAATTTAAGTATAAGGGCTAAGTATGTGGGCGGCACGGAGACTGAGTGGATAGCACTCTCACTACTCAGCAAGAAGGTCCTGGGTTCGAATCCCGGTCGGAACAGGGCCTTTCTGAGTGGAGTTTACATGTTCTCCCCCGTGTTTGCGTAGGTTTCCTCCAGGTACTCCGGTTTCCCCTACCACTAAAAACTGTACAATAGGTCTGGCATGCGGCTTCTGTACAAACGACCTCGCTCCCATCTCTGTGTGGAGTGAGAGGATAATTGTAAACCACTTTGTGACTCTGGTCTGTGAAAGACGGTATATATAAATAAAGATGACTTAATTACTTACTAAGATAAAACTTTGTTGATCTCACAGTGCATGTCACCACTTGTGCTGTCTTTGTTTTACCTTTCACATATTGTGGAACTTAAATGTTTTAACTACATTTATCCAAATACATAATGACAAAGACCATGACGCTTTATTGTTTGTTCAGATGCTGCCACATCTTTGGGTCTTGAAAAATGACTGAAATGTCATAATTAATCTGCCACACTCTCACTGTGAGCGTTACCAAAGTCCTGTGGCTAACTTCAGATTTCCCGCTGCTGACATGCAGAAAGTTTGAGCTCCGTGGGAAAAAAGCTCCAGGAGGAGTGCATTCAAGTTTGAGCTGTTAATTTTCCAGACTTGGTAAATTTCACATTAAAACAACACGGGGATTAAAACCCAGCTCTGCCAGGGTGAGGGAAGTCACAAATAATAAAATGGGAAAATGGTTAAAAGAAGTAATTTAATGAACAGGAATGTAAATGAATCGACACAAACAAATGGATATAATACAAAATGGGGGTAACAAAAGGTTACAAAAAAACAAGCTGAAACCAACTGGACTAAGACAGAACTAAGGGCTGTGTGAATCAAAACAAAAGATAAGTGACAACTGAAAACCAGACAGACCAAACACAACCAAAATGAAAGTCAGTACCACACCACAGTGACACGACAGAGACACATTACATAGGACACGGAGACACAAAATGCCTTACCAGCCACAACAAAGGCTGGCAGTCAGGTAGTGTGACTGCAAATCTTTTTTTTTTGCCCCATAATAAATGCACTTTACCCTGTAGCTGTCAATTTTATTTTTTTCCATTAAGCTGGTTTCAGGCTAAGTCAGAGTACTTCGTAAATATGACACTTTCCACACATTTTAGGAATACTGGTTAACACATCTCATTAAAATATTCTTGAATTGATCTTGATTTTGTGCCGAATAAAATATGACGGACTTGCAGTTTGTTTGTGGAGGTGGTCGTTTTGTTACTTGAAGATACAGCACATTGTGGAAAAAGTATAGTTTCCCCACATACAGACTGCACTAGAAATAAGTCGCAGGGCTGTAACCTTTCACCAACAGCTGATGGAGCAAAACAAAGACAATATTGTTTGTTTTAACTTTTAAAAAGATTAGCTTATTTTCTCAGCTATATTTATATGTAAGTGTAAACAATATCAGACTTTGCATTAAAAAGATATACAAACGTGATTTATTTTGTGCCCATATTATGTTTTATACGTTTTTTACCTTTCGTCTTCTGCTGCTCCAACAAATAAGACTTTCCCCATCTTTGCTTAGTCCCTTTCTCTCCGTAACTCTTCATTTAAAAAGAATATCCACTTGTATTTCCCAAAGTATAATCCATTCTTCAGAAATAATCCAAAAATGTGCGTTTTTCTGTTGCAAAAAAAAAAAAACGCTCCGAAAGAGGTTCTGACTGCTCTTTCACATTTTGCCAAGTTTGAGCTTTGTTTAACCCAGTGGGGGCGGGTCCCAGCTCAAAAGTGGCCAAAATGACGTGCGCTGACATGCTGCAATACCACCCCGGGCCGATGGGGGTGGACCCAGAAGTAGAATTAGCCAATGCTAACATATAGCATTGGCAGACCTCTCGAAAACGTCTTTACAGGATGGACCAAAAGCTGGCTCTTGGCCCAAAGCTCCGTTTCACATGTGTGTCAATGCTGAGGGGAGTGTTTTGGTCCACTCTAGTTTACTTGCTGTGAATTTTTTAAGTCTCTCGTTCAAATGAATGGAGCTGCGCCGGCTGACGCATGCGCAGATGCGTTTTTTCACAATTTTCTTGTGGGTGGGACCACTCGCGGCCATTTTGGATAGCTCCAGTAGAGCACATTTTTTGGCCCATTAGTTAGAACGGCAGAGATAGGCGTGACTCTGTCTGTTAATATATACAGTCTATGGTTTAACCCCAAAAACAGTGTGTTCACGTGTTTCCTAACTCTAACTAGCTTTCAAATGAGAGGTTCCATGAAAAGATAGGAGCAGTTGTCTGTCCACAATCCCCTTGTGAATATGACAAGCAGCAAGCCTTTGCGCCGGGTTGAGCAGCGTTTCGGCTTGTTATTAGCCTGTGCAGCTAGGGAAATGTGCTATACCTGAATGATTGACATGACCATGTAGCCAATAAAAAAAGCTTTCTAATGATGGGTGGGACATTAATGAACTTCTGTTAATTTTCACAGTAAAAGTGTGCGTAAAGACGCCGTTTCGTCGTTGCGCATATTTAATATGCATTTAAACTACTAAAAAAATGATTTTAAATAAAAAATAAAAAAATCACACAGATTAGTAACTTATAAGTACCAAAACTGATGAAGAAATTTCAGTAAAGCAATTTGGCACGGTTTGGCTCACTTTGTACCAATTTGGTTCCTAATGGCGCTACTTGATGAAAAAGAGAAACTGCATAAAAACTATAAAACTTCCCTAACCCTAACCCAAGTCTGAAGCTTTAGGAAAGTGTTGTCAACAACACAATGAACATATTGGCTTTGAAAATTTTCTTCTTCCAATGAAGTAGGCTTTTTAGGGCATTTATACATTGAATTTTTTAGGCGAGGCTAAAAAAACAGGTTTTTTTCCCAAACTTCAAAGGATGCAGAGTAAAATAGGAATGACATACATTATTTTAGTATATATTTACATAAACTAGAAGGCTCTAGCTTTAAAATGATGCATCACACAAGCATGTGAGATGTAAGATGTGTTTAAATAAGCAAAGACATTTGGGTATACCAAACTTTTGTGCACGAGCCAAAACAGATGTAGGAGTTTAACAGTGGTTGCGCTTGAGCGCAAACATGTTTTTATCTTTCAGGAGACATGGGACGACAGATGAAAAATAGCTGCTTGGCTAATTCTGGCATATTTACAGAAATTATCATTAATATATTAACGGCTTATTAAACGACCGCGAGGTCTGTACAGAGAAACATCAGACCGAGCAAGCGAGGTTAAGACATTTTTTATTATATGACTATTTTTTATTTATGCAAATATCGATCGGTTTCAACTAGCAAAAACACATGCAACCAAACTGTCAACGAAGTTGTCAATCTCTTCTTGACTGTTAGTTGTGTTTTCGTCGTTATTACTTCCTCTGGCTCTTTGAACTCGTCCGGATAATAGTATTCACTGGGAGAATGCTCCCAGTTGTCGCCCATTATTTCTTTTTTTACAGACGAAAGATATCATATTTACAAATGTAAATGGCTGACGCAGCAGCACTGGCTGAGTGAGCACTGACTGAGTGAGCTCCCTAAATCTCAGTCACTTTTTTTTGCTGATAAACGGTATAAATGAGTGTCCAATAGTGTTGTCTACATATCCTGGTCATAATTTTGTCACTTTGGTGCAAATTAGTTGAAAGTTAAACTTTCTGCCTAAAACCGTCTGTGAGGCGCCATCTGCTGGCGACCTGTATTACTACATTTGAATTTTGAATCTGGCGCCAACACTGGCGCGGCAGCAAGACCTGACGTCTGAACCAAGACCTGACGTCAGCAACCCCCCGCCCAGAGCAATGTAAACGGCCCAGTCTCGTTCACGCCCCCTTTAGTCCTCCAGGCTACGCCCATTTAGAGGAAGATTTGAACAGGAAATGTGAGGGACGTAAGCCTCGAGGAGCGGGGGTGAGAACCACTTTAAGCCTCCATTTTCTCTCTTTTTTATACACATCTCGAAATAACTGTTTGATTGTGTACTTTTTGACGAGGACTTTTTTGGTTCGCCTATTGAGTTCTTAGGCCTCAAAACCTGTCTGATTCATCAGGGCCTACACCAACCGCAGGTACAGTGCCTTGCGAAAGTAATCGGCCCCCTTGAACCTTTCAACATTTTGCCACATTTCAGGCTTCAAACATAAAGATATAAAAATTAATTTTTTTGTCATGAATCAACAACAAGTGGGACACAATCGTGAAGTGGAACGAAATTTATTGGATAATTTAAACTTTAACAAATAAAAAAGTGAAAAGTGGGGCGTGCAATATTATTGGGCCCCTTTACTTTCAGTGCAGCAAACTCAGTCCAGAAGTTCAGTGAGGATCTTTGAATGATCCAATGTTGTCCTAAATGACTGATGATGATAAATAGAATGCACCTGTGTGTAATCAAGTCTCCGTATAAATGCACCTGCTCTTTGATAGTCTCAGGGTTCTGTTTAAAGCACAGAGAGAACCATGAAGACAAAGGAACACACCAGGCAGGTCCGAGATACTGTTGTGGAGAAGTTTAAAGCCGGATTTGGATACAAAAAGATTTCCCAAGCTTTAAACATCTCAAGGAGCACTGTGCAAGCAATTATATTGAAATGGAAGGAGTATCAGACCACTGCAAATCTACCAAGACCCGGCCGTCCCTCCAAACTTTCATCTCAAACAAGGAGAAGACTGATCAGAGATGCAGTCAAGAGGCCCATGATCACTCTGGATGAACTGCAGATAACTACAGCTGAGGTGGGGATGGTGTGTTCAGGGTGATGAGCTGTGTTGCTTTTACGCCAAACATATCGTTTTGCATTGTGGCCAAAAAGTTTGATTTTGGTTTCATCTGACCAGAGCACCTTCTTCCACATGTTTGGTGTGTCTCCCAGGTGGCTTGTGGCAAACTTTAAACAAGACTTTTTATGGATATCTTTGAGAAATGGCTTTCTTCTTGCCACTCTTCCATAAAGGCCAGATTTGTGCAGTGCACGACTGATTGTTGTCCTATGGACAGACTCTCCCACCTCAGCTGTAGTTATCTGCAGTTCATCCAGAGTGATCATGGGCCTCTGGGCTGCATCTCTGATCAGTCTTCTCCTTGTTTGAGATGAAAGTTTGGAGGGACGGCCGGGTCTTGGTAGATTTGCAGTGGTCTGATACTCCTTCCATTTCAATATAATTGCTTGCACAGTGCTCCTTGAGATGTTTAAAGCTTGGGAAATCTTTTTGTATCCAAATCCGGCTTTAAACTTCTCCACAACAGTATCTCGGACCTGCCTGGTGTGTTCCTTTGTCTTCATGGTTCTCTCTGTGCTTTAAACAGAACCCTGAGACTATCAAAGAGCAGGTGCATTTATACGGAGACTTGATTACACACAGGTGCATTCTATTTATCATCATCAGTCATTTAGGACAACATTGGATCATTCAAAGATCCTCACTGAACTTCTGGACTGAGTTTGCTGCACTGAAACTAAAGGGGCCCAATAATATTGCACGCCCCACTTTTCAGTTTTTTATTTGTTAAAAAAGTTTAAATTATCCAATAAATTTCATTCCACTTCACGATTGTGTCCCACTTGTTGTTGATTCATGACAAAAATAATAAATTTTATATCTTTATGTTTGAAGCCTGAAATGTGGCAAAATGTTGAAAGGTTCAAGGGGGCCGAATACTTTCGCAAGGCACTGTATATTTCCACCACCATGGATCAAGCTGCAGCTTCAAACACCTTCATTTTGAACGCTTTGCAACAGCTTAAGAATGAAATCACGGCCCATATCAACCCCAAACTTGAAAATCTACAAGCATCTGTTGACGATATGAAATCTTCAATCAAGATTCTTGGGGAACAAGTGGCTGAGCTGGATTGTAGAGTCGGCTCAAATCATGATCATATATCTGACCTGGAGAGGCGTGTACTAACTTTGGAGAAGCAAAACACGTACCTGCTTAAAACACGTACCTGCTGGACAAGGGTGAGGACTTAGAGAATCGGAGCCGGTCATCAAATCTCCGTGTCCTTCACGTTCCAGAGGGATCCGAAGGCCAAAACACTCTTGGCTTCATGGTCATTCAACTTTTTGGCTCTGATAACTTCCTGACTCCTCCACCCATTGGACGGGCTCACCGCACCCCAGGGGGGAGCCCCCACACTGCAAAAGATGACAGAATTAAAGACAAAAAAATGCTAAAATTTGGCTAAATGTATCTAAATTTGAGCACATTTTGACTGTCTTAAAACAAGATTTGCCAATGGAACAAGAAAAATTGTCTTGTTTTAAAAAGATACAAGATATTTTTCTCTTGGAATGAGAAAATAAAGCAATAGTTCTTGAATCAAGTCAAAATTGCTTGTCTCATTGGCAAATCTCATTTTAAGACAGTCAGAATGTACTTAAGTCAAGTAAAAAAAAACTCGATTCTAACAATTATGATCTCATATTTGATCATTTTTTGCAGTGCAGGCAAGGTCCAAACACGGTCCGGAGACCCATACTGGTGAAGTTTCAACGTCCATCCATCCATCCATTTTCTTCCGCTTTATCCGTTGCCGGGTCGCGGGGGCAGCAGTCTAAGCAGAGACGCCCAGACTTCCCTATCCACACACACCTCCTCCAGCTCGTCCGGGGGGACCCCAAGGCGTTCCCAGGCCAGCTGAGAGACATAGTCTCTCCAGCGTGTCCTGGGTCTTCCCCGGGGCCTCCTCCCGGTGGGACGTGCCCGGAACACCTCCCCAGGAAGGCGTCCAGGAGGCATCCTGAACAGATGCCCGAGCCACCTCAACTGGTTCCTCTCGACGTGGAGAAGCAGCGGCTCTACTCCGAGCTCCTCCCGTGTGACCGAGCTCCTCACCCTATCTCTAAGGGAGCGCCCAGCCACTCTGCGGAGGAAGCTCATTTCGACCGCTTGTATCCGCGATCTCGTTCTTTCGGTCATTACCCAAAGCTCATGACCATAGGTGAGGGAGGGAACAAAGATTGACCGGTAAATCGAGAGCTTCGCCTTTCGGCTCAGCTCCCTCTTTACCACAACGGTCCGATACAGCGACCGCATCACTGCGCACGCTGCACCGATCCGCCTGTCAATCTCACGCTCCATCCTCCCCTCACTCGTGAACAAGACCCCGAGATACTTGAACTCCTCCACTTGAGGAAGGACCTCTCCACCCGCCTGCAGAGGGCAAGGCACCTTTTTTCGGTCGAGCACCATGGCCTCGGATTTGGAGGTGCTGATTCTCATCCCAGCCGCTTCGCACTCGGCTGCAAACCGTCCCAGTGCATGCTGCAGGTCCTGGTTCGTTGGAGCCAGCAGGACAACATCATCCGCAAAAAGTAGAGATGAAATCCTGTGGTTCCCGAACCGGACCCCCTCCGGCCCCTGGCTGCGCCTAGAAATTCTGTCCATAAATACAGTGAACAGAACCGGTGACAAAGGGCAGCCTTGGCGGAGGCCAACATGCACCGGGAACAGGTCTGACTTACTGCCGGCAATGCGAACACAGCTCTGACTCCGGTCATACAGGGACCGGACGGCCCTCAGCAGAGGACCCCGGACCCCGTACTCCCGGAGGACCCCCCAAAGGACACCCCGGGGGACACGGTCGAACGCCTTCTCCAAATCCACAAAGCACATGTGGACAGGTTGGGCGAACTCCCATGAACCCTCGAGTATCCGATGGAGAGTATAGAGCTGGTCCAGTGTTCCGCGACCGGGACGAAAACCACACTGCTCCTCCTGAATCCGAGATTCGACCATCGGACGTAGCCTCCTCTCCAGTACCTTGGAGTAGACCTTACCGGGGAGGCTGAGGAGTGTGATCCCACGATAATTGGAACACACCCTCCGGTCCCCCTTCTTGTAGAGAGGGACCACCACCCCGGTCTGCCACTCCATTGGTACCGCCCCCGATCGCCACGCGATGCTGCAGAGACGTGTCAGCCAAGACAGTCCTACAACATCCTTTCAAAGTTTCAACGTTTCCAGGATAAAGTCAAGATCCTTCGATTATCCCGTGAGAAAAAGGAGCTTGTCCTCAAGGGATCTAAAATCCACATCTATCCGGACTTTAGTGCTGGATTGATGCAGCAACGCCGCATGTTTGTCAAGAAAAAGCTCAGTGACTTGAGCATCCGCTATGCAATGTTGTATCCAGCTGTTCTTCGGGTCAACATTCGCGGTAAGGATGTACTTTGCAAGTCGCCTGAAGAAGTTGAAGCCCTCGGTGTTTTCAAGTAATTGTCCCATGTGGCAGATGTCATGACTTTGTTTTCTTTCATGCTGCTCCCGAGGGTAAGCGACGGTATTATTTGCAGTAAACTGTGTCCTTTATTTACGTCCTAAACGTTAGCTGAGTGTTGCAAAAATCAGGATCAGAATAAGAATCAGAATCATTTTTATTGCCACGTAAGTAACAAAAAGTTACCACTTGGAAATTGTTTAGGCAGCGAGCGTGCCACTTCGCCATTTGCGGCGCTGTGTGCAAAAATGATATGCTTTACACTATTTTCTTTTCTGGAGTGCTTTGAAATCTTTACTTTTTTAGAAAGGACATATAGTATGTTACTTTTTGCTCATGGCCTTTGCTTCATTCATGCAATTGTATATAATTAAAATTTGCAAAGTAATTATTTAGTAAATCCTTTCTTTAATTAAAACTGCAAACTGCATACTGAGATCGCAACTTCGTTTTATTTTTCTTAATGTTTTTGTATTACCTTTGCTTGTGTGTGTGTGACACCGTTTATGATTGTGTGTGTGTGCGTGTATGTGGGCTCTCATGTTATCTCTCCCCCGCCCCACCTTTACGCGCTCTCCTCCTCTTGCTCGGCATTGATGTTATTATTACCCCTACTTTGAACAAGAATGGGTAAAGGTCTCCAGATTGTTCACTTGAACATTCGAAGCCTTCTTCCTAAAATGTATAATTTAAGAGCCTGGCTTGCTTACAATAACCCATCTGTTATTACTTTGTCTGAAATGTGGTTCTCCAAAAGTGTTACTGATAACGATGTTAGGCTTGACAATTACACACTGTATAGAGCCGATACGCGTGCAAGAGGAGGTGGAGTTGCAACTTATGTTTCTTCTCACCTTAAATCTCAACTCACTGTCCCATCTGATCCACCAGCACTTTATGAAGGTCTATTTATAACTGTTGCTTTGCATGAACACAAACAATTAACTGTTGGAAATATTTATAGACCTCCACGGCACGGTGGCTGAGTGGATAGCACTCTCGCCTCTCAGCAAGAAGGTCCTGGGTTCAAATCCTGGTTGGACCAGGGCCTTTCTGAGTGGAGTTTGCATGTTCTCCCCGTGTCTGCGTAGGTTTCCTCCGGGTGCTCCGGTTTCCCCTACCACTAAAAATATGTACAATAGGTCTGGCATGTGCCTCCTGTACTGGCACCCCCACTCCCAAAAAATAACAATTGTAAACCGCTTCGAGACTCCGATGTGCAGTGAAAAGGCGGTATATAAATAAAGATTACTTACTTACTTACTTACAAATTCCCCAAAATCGGAATGACTTAAAAATATACTCTCCACTCTGTCCTCTTTAAATAATAATAATAATGAACTAATATTAATGGGTGACTTCAACATCAAGCCCCAACTGAAAGATCTCAACTCCTGTGGACTCACCACCTGCAGGAGGATCAGTGAGGGGCTGGTGCTCTGTGTACTGGGTGCAGCTCTGACTGCCACCCCCCTGACCCAGAAATGGATTAAGGGGAAGAAAATGGATGGATGGATGGACTTCAACATCAACTGGCTTGACCCATCCACGTTTACCGAAAGGAATATGTTTGATGCTGTAAATCTCACCCAACTTATCACAGAACCAACAAGAGTGACTCCTAGATCCAAATCCCTCCTGGATTGGGCTCTTGTCTCTCATCCCAAGGTTCAGCCAGTCTGGAATTCTCCCAGACAGCTTTGGCGACCACTCCATGATATATTGCATTTGGAAAATTTCAAAACCTCGTCTTCCACCTAAAATCATTCAAATCCGTCAAACTAGAACGTTCAATAGTGAGTTTTTTATCAATGATTTACAGCAGATAAACTGGAACAGATTTTATTTAATCCCTTATGCAGAAGATTCCTGGAATTTTCTTTACTCTGAACTTAAGCATATCATTGATAAACATACTCCCCGGATCATAATCAAAGTAAAAGGCACTCACTTACCATGGATCAGTGGTGACCTTATTAATTTATATAAGCAGAGAGAGAGGGCATGGAGAGTATATCATCAGACCAAGCTTTCGTCGGATTGGGAGAAATACAGACAGTTAACTCAAAACTCCAAATCAAATTATCACTCAAACAACCTGTCAAACGACTTTAGGAATCCAAGACAATTCTTAAAAAAGATGAACAATCTACTTGGTAAATCTAATAAAAGCACTATTAATATGTCTATAAACAATGAAATGACAAATGATCCTGCCGCTATTGCCAATGCTTTCAGTCTGCACTTCTCCCAATCTCGCCACGTTCATCCTCCTTTCCATCCAGCTGCTTCTGACCACTACGCCCAACCCTACAGCAGTTCTTTTTCATTTTCAGAAATTAGTCCCGCTGATGTCGAAAGGGCCATAGGAGAACTACAGATCTATTTCAATAATAATTAGTATCGTCAACGTCTTTGTTTTTCAAAGACTTTTAACCAGCTTTCTAACTATGTCACTGACAATGATCTTTTATCCCAAAATAGATCTGGCTTCAGAAAACACTTCTCCACAACTACTGCCCTTCTAAAATTCACAAATGATATATTTTCAAGTTTTGACAAAAGTTTATTTACAGGTGCATTATTTCTTGATTTGACCAAAGCTTTTGATTTGGTTGATCACTATTTACTTTTGGACAAACTTTACAATCTGGGTCTATCCAGATCCGCTTTACTTTGGTTCAATTCCTACCTTCACTCTCGCCAGTGTGTGTCCTTTGGGGGCAGCTAGACAAATCTCGCAGGCATTGACAAGGGTATTCCCCAAGGTTCCTCTTTGGGCCAATTGCTTTTTTCTATCTTCATTCATGACCTCCCGAGCATCTGTTCTAATTGTGACATCCAGCTATATGCAGATGATACTATTATTTACTGTTCAAAACCAAACGTCTCAGATATTTGCAACTCCCTTCAATATGATTTTGATTTAGTTCAACATTGGCTCTTGTCCAATAAACTCATTTTAAATACAACCAAATCATATGCCATGCTTTTTCAGAAGACAAACAAACACTTACCTGAGCTCAACCTTCACTTTTTAGATCTGTCTCCTGTGAAATGTATGGAAGAGTTCAAGTACCTCTGCCTTTGGCTGGATTTCACCCTTTCTTTTAAAACTCATATTCATAAGACAGTCAACAAATTAAACTATTCGTTAAAAACTTTATACCGCTCCATCAACTGCTTTAATTTTTCTGTCAGGAAAAGGCTTGTTTCTCAGTTATTGCTTCCAATCCTTGATTATGCCAATATTGTTTATCCAAATACAACCGCCACATGTCTCCATCCCCTCAATACTGTCTATAACAGCCTGTGTAGGTTTACTCTGCGCTGCCCCTACAGGACACACTGTGACATGTTTCTCCAACTGTCCTGGTCCTCACTGCCTTCACGTCGACACTGGTTGTTCTTTGTAATTATTTTAATTATCCCACATACCTGAAACAATATCTTACACCTTTTAGTTCCACTTACTGTCTTCGTCACACTGACACTGATACGCTTTTCTTCCACACCCCCCGTTTTAAAAAAGAAATAGGAAAACATGCTTTTCATTACAAAGCCCCAATGGACTGTAACCTTCCACCTGCCATTCGCTCCCTCACCTCCTTCCCTTTGTTAAAACTGTCTGTAATTGCTTTTGATGTGTCTTCTGTTGCATTATATTTGTGTTGTGTTAATTTGTATTCTCCATCGGTATTATAATGTATTTATTTTGTATTGTACTTTACTGTAGTTATAGGGGGGAGTGTGTAACCTCTGAGAGCTGAGTGTGTGTGTGAGTGAATGTGTTGAGCTTTTGTCCTGTTTTTTGTTTTGTTTAATGTAATAATTTTGTTTTGTATATAATTGACTGTTGCTGCTGTACTGTTATTTTTTAATTTGATTTTGAGGACCCCTCGGAAACGAGATGATTCCTCTCAAGGGGTTACAGTATTCCTCTTAATAAAACGTTAATAATAATAATAATAATAATATCAAATGTGATACGTGCTGCGGACCAATTGTTATGGTAAC
>OZ035837.1:5959346-5966846 GCA_964034765.1 Knipowitschia caucasica | reverse complement strand
TCTGCGTCTGTGGCCCACATTAGAGCTAGGAGGGGGTCAGATCGACCTTTGCCTCATGAAAGAGCAGAGCCAGGACACACAAGGGCCACAACAAAGCGCCTGCAGGACCCTCCCCTCAGAGAAAAGGTTATGAGCTCCGGCCGCTGAGATGAAAACCCTGTCCCCAATA
This sequence comes from Knipowitschia caucasica, assembly GCA_964034765.1. Taxonomy (NCBI): domain Eukaryota; kingdom Metazoa; phylum Chordata; class Actinopteri; order Gobiiformes; family Gobiidae; genus Knipowitschia; species Knipowitschia caucasica. The sequence goes on along the minus strand of OZ035837.1, from coordinate 5,966,677 downwards.
TCCGCTGAGTGCAGAGAGCGGGCGCCAAATCAGCACAAAAGACAAGGACACGGCTCTGGTTACGGCTACTGTTAGGAAAGCCGGGAATTTCAGTTTGGAGAAAGGAGGGAGCGGTAATGTTATGGTCAGTGACTGGAAATTCTGGGTCAAATATTATTTATTGTTCTATTTGGTTGGAACAGTGCATTTACAAATACATCTTGAACTATTGTACATGTTTATAGTGATAGGGGAAACCGCAGCACCTGGAGGAAACTCTTGTCTATTCAGATATTATGATAAAGATAATATGGTCCCAGCTGGATTCGTCTGCATATCTGGAACCTGAGTCAGGGAGAGTGGGAGAGGCTGCAGTACCACTTTTGGCCACATATTTACATACTGCTCCTTTGTGTTTTTGTACATTTCCAGAGATGACGTGTAGATTGGCGTTTCGCTCGTTTCATTTCAGCGCTCAGCAGTCGGGCCGTGCCGGGCTCGGGCTCCTTTTTATTTTTGTTATTTTAGATTTTTTAAATCATTATTATTATTTAATGATTTTTATACATAATGATATGCATATATTTATTTATTAATAATAATGTCCGTTGATTGACAACAAGTTATTAAAAAAGTTGATATATTTATAACACCGTAACCAGCGTGTCCTACAGCCGCAGCAGGCCGTGAACGCATCATCCCTGTTTTTCCTGCTGAATGCTACGGTCAACAGTGAACACACGGAACATTAACAGAAATGGATCAGGTGGACGTACAAAACACATTCAGAAGTGGCTAAACTTGCAATTGGAAGGTGAGTGCGCACAACAAGGGAAATCAGATGTGTCGGGTTCTATCGGGCTCGGGCCTGTTATACAGCGTTAATTGGTCGGGCTTGTACGGGCTCGGGCCGGGTCGGGCTTTATTTTTTCAGGCCCGAACGAAACTCTAGTGTAGATGGCGCTCTTGTCTATTAAAACTAAAATCAACAAAGTTCTTCAGATCCACAGACTCCAACCTCGGAGGACAAAGCCGCAGCCGCCCCCACTCCCACTACCATCCGGAACTCCCACTCACCACAGAACTTTAAATTACTCCTCAAAACGCACCTTTTTCAGCCTTTCCTTAATTTTGCTCTTCTATGTTTTTTTATATGTTTTGTAAAGCGTCTTTGAGTGTCCAAAAAAGCGCTATATAAGTTCAATGTATTATATCCTTGGCAAGACACTTAACCTCTGGGAACACCAGCCACAGTGGGGCGGCTGCGGCTGTAAAGTGCCAAACTGCTGTTGTGTCCTCAGGCAAGACACTTCACCCCCATTGCCTAGAATGAGTCTGGTGTGTGTGAATGGTTGGTGGTGGTCAGAGGGGCCGATGGCACATACTGGTTGCCTCGCTTCTGTCAGTGTGCCCCAGGGCATCTGTGGCTACAGTAGTAGTTTATCACCACTGTGTATGGAGTGAATGAATAATGAAACATGTGAAGCGTCTTTGAGTGTCCAAAAAAGCGCTATATAAAACTGATGCATTATTATTATTATTATTATATCATTATAATCATTATTATTATTATTATTTTGTGTTGTGTCTACAGTGATGCGTACCTTCTTTGACCTCTGGGAAATCTTTGGTGCTCGACTCAAAAGCCGTTCTGCCAGATATTCTTTGTTCTGCGGGAGAAAAAACAAAACACAGGTCACACAGAGGAACATAACGAGAAGGTGAGAGGGAGGTCAGAGGAAGCCGGAACAGTACGTGCTCGGAGCCTCGCCATGAACGACTCATTGTGCGGCTGTCGACACTGTGGTTTCAGCGCGCCTTCATTCTGCTCTTAAGAGGTTTGAGAGAAGCCGAGGGCCGTATCAAAGGTACAGAAGCACGAGTGTGTCCGCGCACGTGGGACAGGATGCCTTTCACAGGTCACCGTTATGGCACATCGTGATACGGTGGGTCCCTGGTTTAGCGCCGGGGTTACGTTCACAGTTACGTTTAGTGGCAGGGAGCAAACAAAGCTGCTCACAGGGACACTGAGGTGGCTCTATGTACTGAGGTGGCTCTATGTACTGAGGTGGCTCTATGTACTGAGGTGGCTCTATGTACTGAGGTGGCGCTATGTACTGAGGGGGCTCTATGTACTGAGGGGGCTCTATGTACTGAGATGGCTCTATGTACTGAGGTGGCTCTATGTACTGAGGTGGCTCTATGTACTGAGGTGGCTCTATGTACTGAGGTGGATCTATGTACTGAGGTGGCTCTATGTACTGAGGTGGCTCTATGTACTGAGGTGGCTCTATGTACTGAGGTGGCGCTATGTACTGAGGGGGCTCTATGTACTGAGGGGGCTCTATGTACTGAGGGGGCTCTATGTACTGAGGTGGCTCTATGTACTGAGGGGGCTCTATGTACTGAGGGGGCTCTATGTACTGAGGTGGCTCTATGTACTGAGATGGCTCTATGTACTGAGGTGGCTCTATGTACTGAGGTGGCTCTATGTACTGAGGTGGCTCTATGTACTGAGGTGGCGCTATGTACTGAGGGGGCTCTATGTACTGAGGGGGCTCTATGTACTGAGATGGCTCTATGTACTGAGGTGGCTCTATGTACTGAGGTGGCTCTATGTACTGAGGTGGCTCTATGTACTGAGGTGGCGCTATGTACTGAGGGGGCTCTGTATGAGGGGCTGTACTGAGGGGGCTCTATGTACTGAGGGGGCTCTATGTACTGAGGTGGCTCTATGTACTGAGGGGGCTCTATGTACTGAGGGGGCTCTATGTACTGAGGTGGCTCTATGTACTGAGATGGCTCTATGTACTGAGGTGGCTCTATGTACTGAGGTGGCGCTATGTACTGAGGGGGCTCTATGTACTGAGGGGGCTCTATGTACTGAGGGGGCTCTATGTACTGAGGGGGCTCTATGTACTGAGGTGGCTCTATGTACTGAGGTGGCTCTATGTACTGAGGGGGCTCTATGTACTGAGATGGCTCTATGTACTGAGGTGGCTCTATGTACTGAGGTGGCTCTATGTACTGAGGTGGCTCTATGTACTGAGGGGGCTCTATGTACTGAGGTGGCTCTATGTACTGAGGTGGCTCTATGTACTGAGGTGGCTCTATGTACTGAGGTGGCTCTATGTACTGAGGTGGCTCTATGTACTGAGGTGGCGCTATGTACTGAGGGGGCTCTATGTACTGAGGGGGCTCTATGTACTGAGATGGCTCTATGTACTGAGGTGGCTCTATGTACTGAGGGGGCTCTATGTACTGAGGTGGCTCTATGTACTGAGGTGGCTCTATGTACTGAGGGGGCTCTATGTACTGAGGGGGCTCTATGTACTGAGGTGGCTCTATGTACTGAGGTGGCTCTATGTACTGAGGTGGCTCTATGTACTGAGGTGGCGCTATGTACTGAGGGGGCTCTATGTACTGAGGGGGCTCTATGTACTGAGGTGGCTCTATGTACTGAGATGGCTCTATGTACTGAGGTGGCTCTATGTACTGAGGGGGCTCTATGTACTGAGGGGGCTCTATGTACTGAGGTGGCTCTATGTACTGAGATGGCTCTATGTACTGAGGTGGCTCTATGTACTGAGGGGGCTCTATGTACTGAGGGGGCTCTATGTACTGAGGTGGCTCTATGTACTGAGGTGGCTCTATGTACTGAGGGGGCTCTATGTACTGAGGGGGCTCTATGTACTGAGGTGGCTCTATGTACTGAGGTGGATCTATGTACTCAGGTGGATCTATGTACTGAGGTGGCTCTATGTACTGAGGTGGCTCTATGTACTGAGGTGGCTCTATGTACTGAGGGGGCTCTATGTACTGAGGGGGCTCTATGTACTGAGGTGGCTCTATGTACTGAGGTGGCTCTATGTACTGAGGTGGATCTATGTACTCAGGTGGATCTATGTACTGAGGTGGCTCTATGTACTGAGGTGGCTCTATGTACTGAGGTGGCTCTATGTACTGAGGCATGTAGCCTAGCTTTACAGGTAACCGCAGCCACTGCTAAGATCAGACCCAGACGTACATGTATGGAAATTATAATTGACCGGAGTTAGTCCAGGCTAGTATGATGTAAATATGTGAGAATATGTGACTGTGGACTGTATATGGAATGTATGGATTTTATGATTAGTGATTTTATACAAATGAGAGAAGTTTTGTCTGTGAGATATAAGTGTGAGGCTTGTTTATGTTATTGTATGGTTACTGTAATGTATTGTCATAGTGTTGTGTATTAGTTTTATACATGTAACCAGGGACTGCAGACTGCGTAGCTATAATCTGGTGCAGAACGTATCTGTCTTTGAGCCTAATGCTACTGTGCACTGTCCCTTTAAATAAAGACTGTTCTAAAAATAACCCACAATAAGTGAAATATTTGAAGTAGCAGCTGTGTGTTTTAAGGCTGTAAAAACCCTCACACACTTTATGCACTTTTCTAACCACATGAACTCACGACTGCTGAAGTGCGGCCGCGGAGAGGGTCTGAGCGCTGCTGCAGCTGTCAAAAGCCGTGCATACACAGTCAAATACAGCTGCAGAGGACAACGGGCTGAGGGCTACAGGAAGACCATTGTTGTCCTCTGAACCAATCACAGCGGTGCACACAAGACACAACAGCTTTCCTCTGACTTAAAATAAATACAACTGTCAGGTGATTTCTTAAAAGGTTAAACAGGAAAGTTCCGCTGATCTTACCAATCTCACCCAGCCAATCAGCTCGCAGCCTAGATGAGATAAGATGTAGACAGCGTGTTGTGATAAATATTTTACTTTTACTATTTCTTCTGGTAACGTGTGTATTATTCAAAGTAGCAATGTGTAAGATTTTTATGTCAAGTCATCATTAAAGGGCCCTAATCTGTCAAAAGGCTTTAATAAAACCTGCTCTTTTCCAATACGTCTTTAACTGATAACAATAGTTTAGAGATATTTAGATTTCAAAATTAGTTTTACAGCCCCTAAATCTTGTTTTCATTTCAATGTCCTGCCCTCCACCGTTTTACCAATCAGAAAGTCTGTGAACCGGGCGCCAGAACTCACCGCGTGGAGCTAATCTCACTGGTAAAGTACCATGTGGCGCAGAACAAAAAAAGGTCTCGTTATGATTCTCAAATCATTAACGACAAAACAAGGATTAAAACTTTCATCTTTGTAAAAAAGGTGTTGGTTATAGATTTGCCGTTGACAAAACTCTTGTCTATTCAGCTGTTATGGTCCCAGCTGGATTCGTCTGCATATCTGGCAACCTGAGTCAGGGAGAGTGAAGGGGTTGCAGTACCACTTTTGGCCAGAATTTTACATACTGCTCCTTTAATGAAAACGGTGAGGTACCCCAGCTTTACTTTGGGTCCTGCCAGTACTATACCGTCCTTACAGCCTCACAATAATCGTAATAAGAGTAACATTTGCAGGTGTGGAGTGATACCTTGGCCTTTTGGAAGAATTTGCACTTGAGCAGCTCTGCAGAGGTGGGCCTGCACACACAAAAACACACAGCATGAAGCCAGGCCTCCGTGTGGATCTGGACCGGGTTTTTTCTGGTCTCAGCCCTCACCGTTTGGCAGGGTCCTTCTGAAGGCACATGGAGATAAGTTTCCTAAAGGATTTTCCGTACTTCTTCACCAGCTCCTTGTCCTCCACACCGGTCTCCAAGCTGGGGGGGTCGTTCTGCAGCGTCAGCATGAGGACCTGAACACCAAACACACACAACGCTAACATTTAACACACTGCCTTAATGCAAAAGGATTGGATCTATCTTGAACCGGAGATCTCAGCGGAAATGAAAAGCCAAATGTATGTACTGTAGATGTTGTGGGTAGCAACGGCGGAAGTTACGAAGAGCCAATCAGGAGCAGCGCCTGTCTTGCTCTACTCGCTAACTAAAACCAAATTCAGCAATAGAAGGCTCCTGATTGGCCAAGCTATAGGATCATATCTGGATTTTAGGATCTGTTTACGTTTTTTCCAAGCTCCTCCAAACAAACTTTTTTTCACTCGTCAGTCGGGGTTTTTGTGCGTCTTTGTCAAACAGAATAGACTGAAGTCGGAGCCAGAAGACTCACCTTCATGGGCGGGTAGCGGTGGTACGGGGCCGAGCCGGTGGCCAACTCTATGGCTGTGATTCCAAAGCTCCATATGTCTGCTTTAAAGTCATAGCCTCGCACCTGCGCATACACACACAAGCAAACGGACACACACACACAAGCAAACGGACACACACACATACACACACACATACACACGGACACACACACACACAGACACACACAAGCACATACACAGTAGGACACATCAGTTATAGCGTTATTTATCAGCAATACACAGTGAGAAATTTACTGACCTCTTCCAAATAGAAATTTGGAAGAGGTCGGACATATTCATCGTATATATATGTGTTTCCACTGTTGAAGAGATAATCTAAAAAGACAAATTTGGATATCCCATCGTATGATTTATGTCAGTGTGTTGATGGTATATGTCATTGTTGTGATGGTATATGTCATTGTTGTGATGGTATATGTCAGTGTGTTGATGGTATATGTCAGTGTGTTGATGGTCTATGTCAGTGTTTTGATGGTCTATGTCAGTGTGTTGATGGTCTATGTCAGTGTGTTGATGGTCTATGTCAGTGTTTTGATGGTACTGTATATGTCAATGCTTTGATGGTATATGTCCGTGTTTTGATGGTATATGTCAGTGTTTTGATGGTATATGTCAGTGCTTTGATGGTCTATGTCAATGCTTTGATGGTATATGTCAGTGTTTTGATGGTATATGTCAGTGCTTTGATGGTCTATGTCAGTGCTTTGATGGTCTATGTCAGTGTTTTGATGGTATATGTCAGTGCTTTGATGGTACTGTATATGTCAGTGTTTTGATGGTATATGTCAGTGTTTTGATGGTATATGTCAGTGCTTTGATGGTACTGTATATGTCAGTGTTTTGATGGTATATGTCAGTGTTTTGATGGTATATGTCAGTGTTTTGATGGTATATGTCAGTGCTTTGATGGTATATGTCAGTGTGTTGATGGTATATGTCAGTGTTTTGATGGTATATGTCAATGTTTTGATGGTATATGTCAGTGTTTTGATGGTATATGTCAGTGTTTTGATGGTATATGTCAGTGTTTTGATGGTATATGTCAGTACTTTGATGGTATATGTCAGTGTTTTGATGGTATATGTCAGTGTTTTGATGGTATATGTCAGTGTTTTGATGGTATATGTCAGTGCTTTGATGGTACTGTATATGTCAGTGTTTTGATGGTATATGTCAGTGTTTTGATGGTATATGTCAGTGTGTTGATGGTATATGTCAATGTTTTGATGGTATATGTCAGTGAT
>OZ035837.1:5921458-5959336 GCA_964034765.1 Knipowitschia caucasica | reverse complement strand
ATGATGTCTGCTTGTGTTGTTTTACCATTTTGTAAAAGTGAGTAAAGGTAAAATACAAAAATATGGTCAAAAAATGTAAACATTTTTGGGAATTTCCCAGAATTCCATAGGTTTGAATGGGAGCAGTCAAAACGACGGCTCTTGGAGTTCTAGTTTCACATGTGTAGGAGTCGTAGTGTTAATCAACATAAGCTAGCTGGAGCCTATTTCCTTGTTTATTATTAGATATGGGTTTCTCTCTGACGTCGTTAGCGGTGTTGTTAATTCAATCCAATCCACATTATTTATTAAGCACAATTTATCAAACAAGTGCTGCACAGAGATAAAAATAACACATTTAATTGTACAGGTTTGCCAGCTTCATATGGTTAAAAAATGTATATATAAAAAGTAAAACAGTAGGTACGCAAGCTGGAGTTTCCCCCAAAATCTTATGTTTTATGAAAATTCCGATCCAGGATCACAGAGAGCGATAAAATACAGATTATTTCAGCCTCAAAGCGGTCACTGAGCGAGATGAGCGAGATGAGATGATTACTTTGACATGGAAGTCAATAGGAGCCGGAGCAAGTTGGAGCTCTTTGTCTATGAGCACTTCCCTATCGGGCTTCACCGAGCTAGCGGGTTAGCACCGTCCATCTGTATACAGTCTGTGCTAGGACATCCATTAGAATTAGAGAATTAGAATCACATTTTTTGCCGTTTAAATAAACAGGAAGTCACTAACCAGGAATTTGCTTTGGGCTCAAGATGCAAAGAGTGAGAATAGGTAAAGGCATAACAAAAAACACGTAAAACATCTTAATAAAATTCCTTAAAATTACTACTACACAAGTGTTTTTTGTATATTAATGCAAATATCGTAACATTTCACGCAAATTCAGTTTTTCCCCTTTTTCCAATTAAAGCTGAGGTACTTCATTTTTTGTCTTCATAAATTACACTTTGTCGTTTAACAAAAATGCATCAAATCAGACCACAACATGCTTCATCTTATTAGAAAACATATTTTTTCGATAGCTGTAAGAAAGAGCCCAGAGAGTCAGTATATGACTATTTGGGCTGCGAGCTGATTGGCCGAGATTGGCAAAAGGTTTGACTGAGGCCAAAAAATACAAGCACGAGAAAGTTAGTGATAGAAGCAACTGTTTTGGGAGCAAGGAACTACAGGAGTTATGGAATGTTATTATCATTCCATTTTATGCCCGTCATCTTATAAACTTTCATGTGAGCTGTGCAGGGCAGGGCCTGGTTAGTACTGTGATGGGAGACCTCTGGGACCGCCATGTGTCACAGTGCATGGGGCGGCTGCGGCTGTAAAGTGCCAAAGTGTGGTTGTGTACTTAGGCCAGACACTTCACCCACATTAAAATGAGTCTGGTGGTTGTGTGAATGGTTGGTGGTGGTGGGAGGGGCTGATGGCACAGACTGGTTGCCTCGCTTCTGTCAGTGTGCCCCAGGGCAGGTGTGGCTATGGTAGTAGTTTATCATCACCGTGTATGGAGTGAAAGAATAAATGACATGTGAAGCATCTTTGAGAGTCCAGAAAAGCGCTATTATTATTATTATTATTATAACTACTAATGAAGGCAAGTTTAATTGTATAGCACAGTCCACACAAGGCAACTCAAAGTGCTTAAGACAAGATCGTAAAATCATAAATAATCGCCGCACATTAACGAGTAAAGACACAATCATTCAGTTGTAGCGCAGATAAGTTTTTTTTTCTTTTTTACCTGGATTCGAATGTTTTAAATGGATTTTTATGTGATTTTATTGTAAAACAATTTGGTCGCCGTGAGTCTCTATGAATACAAAATTGAATGGATTGATTGGATTAGATTTGAAAACATTGTCAAAGAAGCCTGTCTCACATTTCCGGGAAGACTGTTCTAGAGTTTAGCTGCATACATCTAAAACGAACCGTAGCAATGTATTGTTTTCACATTGAGGTCCGTGCTGCGTGAGGACCATGCCCCCAACGCGGTCTGTCTACGGGATTGAGGACCGGTGTGAGTACTGCTGCTGCTGCTGCTGCTGCTGCTGCGGGCCTGCTGCAGAGGATGATGGTGGGGGGTAACCAGATAAGATGCTATTGTTTGGGGGAGCAGCCCACCACGCACGGGATAGCCCCATGTGCCACGCAACTCACCAAAATCACCACAAAAACCTGGACAGAGCCAAACAATAATATGGATTCTTTAGAACTCACGCACCTCTCAAAGACGAGCCGGACCATAAAGATGCAAAACGCCACGGGACACGCCAGGTACAGGTCCTCCGCTTGTGGGAACGTGGCCTCCTCCGTGTTCTTCAGGTCCGCCCAGGTGACGTTGTGGGGCAGCCAGAAGCGCTCGTTCCAGAACCAGGCCAGGATCCCGGACATGGCTGTGAGTGCGAGGCGGCCGACGCGGGGGCAGCAGGCGGACAAGAGGAGCTGGAGGATGGGTCTGACTGAGAGCGTGTTGGGCCGAGGAGATGGGGATGAGAGCGGCCCGCCTCTGCTGTGTGCGTACGGGCGTCTGATTGGCTCTCGCGGCTGTCACTCAGGGAGGCGGAGCTGCGCTGAGAGGACCGCGCTCGCGAGGCCCAATGTCAACAGAGTTTTTAAAGCTCCTGTACCTAACTTCTAACACGTGTTTATGAACGACTGACGGAATTAAAGAGTTACGTTAGAAGCACGACTAACCACAATACTGAATTAACTTAGATGCACGGCTAACACAATGACTACATTAACCTTGAAGCATGGCAAACCACAACAAATTAGTTTACTTAGAAGCAAGGCCAACACAATGTTTAATTACCTTAGAAGCATGGCTAACCAAAGCGCATGTATTAACTTACTAACTTTATTGTAGTTAGCCGTGCTTCTAAGTTTGTCAATTTGTTGTGGTTAGCCATGCTTCTAAATGTAATGAAATAATGAACTTATAATCGTGCGACAAACCACAATTAGGGGATCGACTTAGAAGGATGGCTAACCACAGTGAATGTGTGAATTTAGAAGCACGGCTAACCGCAACAAAGGATTTAAGTAAGAGAAGGGTCGTGTGAGCGCGGCTCCCTCGGTGCAGGCCTTCAGAGTGCAGCTCCGCGTCTGCAGATATATACTATACCACATAACACTATTAATAGTTATATATCGTATTAGTCTATTCAAAGGTCTGTGCTTTAATAAGTAACTATAATAGGTTTATTTATTTTTTATACAGAACTCTTATATTATTTATTTTTGTTTGAATTTTTAATTATTTTCAATTTGACTGAATTTTCTCTAATACAATGTCTCCACCTTCTGGCCAATGTGTGTACGTGCATGTTCCTTGTGTTCCTGCCTTCGTGTCTCAACAAAGTTTATCAAAAACTAAAACAAACAGGAAATACAGTATACTTTTCGACCACACTTTTTATTTAAATTATTATTATTGCAATGGTACTAGCCTCCTCTACAACTACCCTCCAACGACCTGGGGAAATCTATATTGGAGACAGTTGAGATTAAGAGATCCTTTATTCGTCCCACAGTGGGGAAATTTCAGTGTTGCATCCCAAGTTACAGAACAGTAGATAGTGATATTAGCTTATGTAAAGATGGTGATGGGTTTAGCTTCACCAAAACACTCTTGACAAACAGACAAACAGTAAAACCAGCTGTATACAGATGGATAATGCTAACTTGTAAATTTACACTGTAAATTTTACTATTCAAACTTTAGGGAATAAAGTTGGTTATTTTTTCTTTGTCATTTTTAGAATGGAGCGACACTTGCAAACGTTACTCAAAGAGAACGATCCACTGCTGCTGGTGCCTAAATCACCTCCTGGCTGGACCATGAGGGGCAGTGAGGGACCAGGAGGGAAATTGGGGTACCGGAGATCAGATGGGGACTCCTCCCAGCTCTGATCTCTCCTCTCTTTTCTCTGGCTTTTCCTCTCTGCTCTCTGTCTGGTCTTTCCTCTCTGGTCTGTCCTCTCTGGTCTCTCCTCTCTGGTCTCTTCTCTCTGGTCTCTTCTCTCTGGTCTCTCCTCTCTGGTCTCTCCTCTCTGGTCTCTCCTCTCTGGTCTCTCCTCTCTGGTCTCTCCTCTCTGGTCTCTCCTCTCTGGTCTCTCCCTCTCTGGTCTCTCCTCTCTGGTCTCTCCTCTCTGGTCTCTCCTCTCTCCTCTCTGGTCTCTCCTCTCTGGTCTCTCCTCTCTGGTCTCTCCCTCTCTGGTCTCTCCTCTCTGGTCTCTCCTCTCTGGTCTCTCCTCTCTGGTCTCTCCTCTCTGGTCTCTCCTCTCTGGTCTCTCCTCTCTCCATCTCTGGTCTCTCCACTCTGGTCTCTCCCTCTCTGGTCTCTCCTCTCTGGTCTCTCCCTCTCTGGTCTCTCCTCTCTGGTCTCTCCTCTCTGGTCTCTCCTCTCTGGTCTCTCCTCTCTGGTCTCTCCTCTCTCCTCTCTGGTCTCTCCCTCTCTGGTCTCTCCTCTCTGGTCTCTCCTCTCTGGTCTCTCCTCTCTCCTCTCTGGTCTCTCCTCTCTGGTCTCTCCTCTCTGGTCTCTCCCTCTCTGGTCTCTCCTCTCTGGTCTCTCCTCTCTGGTCTCTCCTCTCTGGTCTCTCCTCTCTCCTCTCTGGTCTCTCCCTCTCTGGTCTCTCCTCTCTCCTCTCTGGTCTCTCCTCTCTGGTCTCTCCCTCTCTGGTCTCTCCTCTCTGGTCTCTCCTCTCTGGTATCTCCTCTCTGGTCTCTCCCTCTCTGGTCTCTCCCTCTCTGGTCTCTCCTCTCTGGTCTCTCCTCTCTGGTCTCTCCTCTCTGGTCTCTCCTCTCTCCTCTCTGGTCTCTCCCTCTCTGCCGTCTTTACCATTGTTACATTGTAATCTAACTCATATGAACCTGTTTCAGACTCTCTCTTTAGTGTGAACTTATATATCAGAATGTTATTATGATAAATATGTTTTTATGGATTATATCTGAGTTTTATTTTCTTATAACTTGTTTGCACCATGAGCAAAATCACTTTCTGTAACTTAAATTTGGAATAAAAATAATTTGGATTCTGATTAATGTGATGTCACCAGCTCCACTTACAGATTTTGTATACTAACTTTCTATAAAAGATTTAAATAATAACTTAACGTAACATAAGTAAATTTTCACCAAAAAATCTAAGAAATATAAAAATTGTTGCCTAAAGTGTGCTAGACATATAGTTTACCAGTAATAGTCATACAAACGTCATTAGCTCCAATAGTATCTCTCCATTGGTTTGGTCTCTCTCTGGTCTCTGCTGTCCCTCTGGTCTCTCATGTCTCCTGTCTCTCATGGTCCCTATGGTCTCTAATGATCCCTCTGGTCTCTCATAGTCCCTCTGGTCTCTGTGGCCTCTCAGGGTCCCTCTGGTATCTCAAGGTTCCTCTGGTCTCTCATGGTCCCTCTGGTCTCTATGGCCTCTCAGGGTCCCTCTGGTCTCCAATGGTCTTGCTGGTCTCTCATGGTCTCTCATGGTCTATGGTCTCACTTGTCTCTCATGGTCACTCAAGGTTCCTCTGGTCTCTGCTCTCTCATGGTCCTGCTGGTCTCTCATGGTCTATGGTCTCACTAGTCTCTCATGGTCACTCGTCTCTGGTGTCTGGTCTCTCATATTCTCGGGTCTCTTATGGTCTCTGGTCTCTCATGGTGGGGACCATGGTCTTTTGTCTCTGGTTTCTCATGATCTCTCGTCTCTCTGTTGTCTGATTTGTCTCTCTGGACTTGTCTCTCTTCTCTCTCATGGTCCTTCATGGTCTCTCATGGTCACTCTGGTCTCTCTTCTCTCTCATGGTCCCTCTGGTCTCTCTTCTCTCTCATGGTCCCTCTGGTATCTCATTGTCTCTCTTCTCTCTCATGGTCCCTCTGGTCTCCCATGTTACCACTTGTCTCTCATGGTCCCTCATGGTCTCTAATAGTCTCTCATGGTCTCTCTGGTCTCTCATGGTCCCTCTGGTCTCTCATAGTGTCTCATGGTCTCTCTTCTCTCTCATGGTCTCTCTGGTCTCTCATAGTATTTCATGGTCCCTCTGGTCTCTCATAGTCTCTCTGGTCTCACATGGTCCTTGTGGTCTCTCTTCTCTCGCATGGTCTCTCTGGTCTCACATGGTCTCTCTTCTCTCTCATGGTCTCTCTTCGCTCTCATGGTCCCTCTGCTCTCACATGGTCCCTGTGGTCTCTCATGATCCCTCTGCTCTCACATGGTCCCTGTGGTCCCCCTGGTCTCTCATGGTCCCTCTGCTCTCACATGGCCCCTGTGGTCCCTCTGCTCTCACATGGTCCCTGTGGTCCCGCTGGTCTCTCATGGTTCCTGTGGTCCCCCTGGTCTCTTATGGTCCCTCTGCTCTCACATGGCCCCTGTGGTCCCTCTGCTCTCACATGGTCCCTGTGGTCCCGCTGGTCTCTCATGGTCCCTCTGCTCTCACATGGTCTCACATGGTCCCTGTGGTCCCCCTGGTCTCTCATGGTCCCTCTGCTCTCACATGGCCCCTGTGGTCCCTCTGCTCTCACATGGTCCCTGTGGTCCCGCTGGTCTCTCATGGTCCCTCTGCTCTCACATGGTCCCTGTGGTCCCGCTGGTCTCTCATGGTCCCTGTGCTCTCACATGGTCTCACATGGTCCCTGTGGTCCCCCTGGTCTCTTATGGTCCCTCTGCTCTCACATGGTCCCTGTGGTCCCGCTGGTCTCTCATGGTCCCTCTGCTCTCACATGGTCTCACATGGTCCCTGTGGTCCCTCTGGTCTCTCATGGTCCCTCTGCTCTCACATGGTCCCTGTGGTCCCTCTGCTCTCACATGGTCCCTGTGGTCTCTGGTCCTTTAAGCCTGCTGAGTGACGGTGCAGTGTGCGGATGTGCGCCGTTACTTTCCGGGTTGTCCTCCGGAGCAGCGCGCAGAGCAGAACAGCGCAGCGGAGGAGAGGAGCGCTCAGCCCGGGCTCTCACCGCCGCTCTCACCGCTCTCTGACCACCACCACCCCCCGGTCCGTGATGTCGGAGCAGGGTGACGCTCCGGCCCCAGTCCCGGCCCCGGTCCAGGCTTCCACCGCCAGCTGGCCCATCACCCGGGAGGCGTACGAGCTGCAGGAAGTCATCGGTCAGTATCACCGCGTGTATTATGTGCTAGTGCGGCTGTGGTCTCCGTGAACCCCGTGGTCTGCTGTGGTCCCCGGGCAGATAGGCCTCCCGGTGTGACTGGTGCTACCGGCGCGCATCGCAGACCCATGCGGATGTGACGCCGTGGTTCAGGGCTTCATCACCGGCGGCTCTGATGTCATGATCTCCGCGTGAGGACGTGAGAGCCCGGTGACGGTGACCACGGGAGAAAGTCAGTCATTGTAGCCTTCAATATGATAGTATAGTGTTACAAACATACTGTTAACAGATACACACATAGTTTACCAGTAATAGTCATACAAACTTCAATGGTATCTCTGCGCTGGTCTGGTCCCTCTCTGGTCTCTATCTCTCTGCTGTCCATCTGGTCTCTCATGTCTCCTGTCTCTCCTGGTCCCTCTGGTCTCTCATGGTCCCTTTGGTCTCCTGTCTCTCATAGTCCCTCTGGTCTCTGATGGTCCCTGTTGTCTCTCATAGTCCCTCTGGTCTCTGTGCTTTCTCATGGTCTCTCACGGTTCCTCTGGTCTCTGCTCTCTCATGGTTCCTCTGGTCTGTCATGGTCCCTCTGGTCTCTCATGGTCCCTCTGGTCTCTCATGGTCCCTCTGGTCTCTCATGGTCCCTCTGGTCTCTCATGGTGGCTTTGTGACGGTGGCGACGGGAGAAAGTCAGTAATTGTAGCCTACATTATAGTGTTACAAACATACTGCAGTAACAGACAGTCTGAGAACTGCAGTACTACAGTATCAAAGTACTACAGAAGTACTCAGATGCAGTAACAGACAGTCTGAGAACTGCAGTACTACAGTATCAAAGTACTACAGAAGTACTCAGATACTACATCACACTAATGCATGGCTAAGGTGACTTTTCTCCCAATCTGTGCTATAGCTACATATTATGATTTGAAACGCCATTTAGATCAGGGCTCTCCACGTCTTGGGCTGGAGCTGTACTCTCACCCTCTCTCTCTCATTCTCACCCTCTCTCTCTCACTCTCACCCTCTCTCTCTCACTCTCACCCTCACTCTCACCCTATCTCTCTCACTCTCACCCTCACTCTCACTCTCTCACTCTCATCCCTCACTCTCATCCCTCACTCTCATTCCTCACTCTCTCACTCTCACCCCTCACTTCTCACCCTCTCTCTCTCACTCTCACCCTCACTCTCACCCCTCACTTCTTACTCTCACCCTCACTCTCTCACTCTCATCCCTCACTCTCACCCTCTCTCTCTCACGCTCACTCTCACCCTCACTCTCACTCTCACCCTCACCCTCATTCTCACTCTCACCCTCACTCTCATCCCTCACTCTCACCCTCTCTCTCTCATCCCTCACTCTCTCACTCTCACCCCTCACTTCTCACTCTCACCCTCACTCTCTCACTCTCATCCCTCACTCTCACCCTCACTCTCACTCTCACCCTCATTCTCACTCTCACCCTCACTCTCACCCTCATTCTTACTCTCACCCTCACTCTCACCCTCACTCTCACCTCTCACCTCTCACCCTCATTCTCACTCTCACCCTCACTCTCATCCCTCACTCTCACCCTCTCTCTCTCATCCCTCACTCTCACCCCTCACTCTCTCACTCTCACCCTCACTCTCACCCTCACTCTCACCCTCACTCTCACCCTCATTCTCACTCTCACCCTCACTCTCACTCTCACCTCTCACTCTCACCCTCACGCTCATTCTCACCCCTCACCCTCACCTCTCACCCCTCACTCTCACCCTCACTCTCACCCTCACCCTCACTCTCACCCTCACCCTCACCCTCACCCTCACTCTCACCTCACCCTCACCCTCACTCTCACCCTCACCCTCACCCTCACTCTCACCCTCCTTTTCACCCCTCACCCTCACTCTCACCCTCACTCTCACCCTCACCCCTCACTCTTACCCTCACTCTCACCCTCACTCTCACCCTCACTCTCACTCTCACCCTCACTCTCACCCTCACTCTCACCCTCACTCTCACCCTCATTCTCACTCTCACCCTCACTCTCACTCTCACCTCTCACTCTCACCCTCACGCTCATTCTCACCCCTCACCCTCACCTCTCACCCCACACTCTCACCCTCACTCTCACCCTCACGCTCACCCTCACTCTCACCCTCACTCTCACCCTCACTCTCACCCTCACCCTCACTCTCACCCCTCACTCTCACCCTCCTTTTCACCCCTCACCCTCACTCTCACCCTCACTCTCACCCTCACCCCTCACTCTTAAGCCTAGCGTACATCGGACTGGCAACTGATTATATCCGTCGCCTCTGAGTTGCTGCCCCGCACACATCGACAATCTGGCGAAAACGGGCAACTCTGAGTCGCAGGCCAGTCTCTTGAATAACAGCGCGTACATCGACAGCAACTGGCCTCAACTACAGTGTGTTTTCTGACAACAAACTGTTGCGGGCTCGCAATACACGCAATACACACACGTTGTCGGAGCGGCGCATGGAGCGCGCACATCGGGGCAACTGAGGACAACTAGTTGCCGAAAAGTAGAACACGGGCAACTGACTGGAACTGGAGACCGACTGATCATCTCCAGTTGTAAGAGCGCGCACATCGACCGATTTCGCCAACTGATCATCTCCCATCATCTCCTCTCAGTTGCCAAAAGCCGCCTTGCAACTAGTTGTCCCCAGTTTCTCTGTCGATGTACGCTAGGCTTTACTCTCACCCTCACTCTCACTCTCACCCTCACCCCTCACTCTCACCTCTCACTCTCACTCTCACCCCTCACTCTCACTCTCACTCTCACTCCTCACTCTTACTCTCACTCTCACCCCTCACTCTCACCCTCACTCTCACCCTCACCCCTCACTCTCACCCTCACTCTCACCCTCACTCTCACCCTCACCCCTCACTCTCACCCTCACCCTCACTCTCACTCTCACCCTCACCCTCACTCTCACCCTCACTCTCACCCTCACCCCTAACTCTCCCCTCACCCTCACTCTCACTCTCACCCTCACCCTCACCCTCACCCTCACTCTCACCCTCACCCTCACTCTCACCCTCACCCTCACCCTCACCCTCACTCTCACCCTCACCCCTCACTCTCACCCCTCACTCTCTCACCTCACCCCTCACTCTCACCCCTCACTCTTACTCTCACCCTCACTCTCACTATCACCCCTCACTCTTACTCTCACCCTCACTACTCACCCTCACTCACTCCACCCTCACCCTCACTCTCACCCTCACCCTCACTCTCACCCTCACTCTCACCCCTCACTCTCACCTCACTCACCTCCACTCTCACCCCCCTCACTCTCACCTCACTCTCACCCTCACTCACCTCACTCTCACTCACTCTCACCTCTCACCCTCACTCTCACTCTCGCTCTCTCACTCTCACCCCTTGCTCTCACTCTCACTCTCACCCCTCACACTCACTCTCACTCTCATCCCTCACTCTCACTCTCACCCCTCACTCTCATTCTCACTCTAACCTCTCACCCTCACTCTCACCCTCGCTCTCTCACTCTCACCCCTCGCTCTCACTCTCACCCCTCACACTCACTCTCACTCTCACCCCTCACTCTCACTCTCATTCTCACTCTAACCTCTCACCCTCACTCTCACCCTTGCTCTCTCACTCTCACCCCTCATCCTCAGGCGCCCCAGGAGTTACTTACTGACTTACTGTAATGAGTATTTAATGTATATATTTCCAGGTGTGTTGTGTACTAATACAGTGGTAATGTACGGATGGTAAGCCGTAATTTTGCATGTAAACATTCCCTTTGGTAATTAAACATATTTGTATTATAAAGTAGCTCCATGGTAATGTGGAGTGTGTGTAACTCTCTGATTGGGAAAGGTTGGAGACCCCTGACCCGAGACCATGCTGTGCAAACCCATGACACTAATCAACGCTAAGTATCAAAAGTAACTGAGTAACTCAAGTTGTGTAAGTTACATTACGTGACTGTGGATGTGACGTATTCACATTTCAGAGGATCTTTCCCAATAACACTGACCACTGCCTCTTTCCCTGACCACGTGTGACTGCTCTCTGAGGGGAGCTGCGGAGAGGTCTCTGGTCTCTGGTCGCTGGTCTCTGATCTCTCCTGTCTGGTCTCCCCTGGTCTCTGGGCTCTACTAGTCTCTGGTCTCTGGTCTCTAGTATTTCCTCTCTGGTATCTGGTCACTTGTCTCTTCTCCCTGGTATCTGGTCTCTGGTCTCTCCTCTCTACTCTCTGGTCTCTGGTCTCTCCTCTCTGGTATCTGGTCACTGGTCTCTGGTCACTTGTCTCTCCTCTCTAGTCTCTGGTCTCTCTGGTCTCTCCTCCCTGGTCTCTGGTCTCTAGTCTCTCTAGTCTCTCTGGTCTCTAGTCTCTCTGGTCTCTAGTCTCTCTAGTCTCTCTGGTCTCTGGTCTCTCTGGTCTCTAGTCTCTCTAGTCTCTCTGGTCTCTGGTCCCTAGTCTCTCTGGTCTCTAGTCTCTCTGGTCTCTAGTCTCTCTGGTCTCTCTGGTCTCTGGTCTCTGGTCACTTGTCTTTCCTCTCTAGTCTCTCTGGTCTCTGGTCCCTAGTCTCTCTGGTCTCTGGTCTCTGGTCCCTAGTCTCTCTGGTCTCTGGTGAGTCCCCCTGGTGTCCTCCCATGGTCACTATCGTCTCTGTTCCTTATTAACACATGACTTATTCTCGTAGTCGTCCCTTCGTACAAACGCAGCAACAGCAAAACTCTTCTTTAGAGAAGCAAGACACAAATATAGGAAGTAGAGTGTGTCAGTGGTCATGTGGGCAGCTGGTCCTGACTCGCTCTACAGTCTGACACCCCACATGGTAGAGGAGCTGCTCCCTGCGTCGCTGATAACACACATCTGTTTGCCTCTGGACCAGATAGTGGCCTGTACTTCTGCTGCAGAATCAGACTCTTCAGGTTTTATCTCCTGTCCACACCGCTCCTCTGCTGCTGACTCTGCGCTGCCCATTATTATTCTGTTGAGGCTAAAATATCACTTTGCTAATGTTTGCTAACATTGTTCTTATGTTTATACCTGATTATTTAGATTATTCACATATACAGAAATCATTGAGAGAAAAAACCCTAAATTAATTAACTCAAATTTTCAAAGCAACGGAAATTCCAATGCATTCAAATAGAAAATGATAGAGATTATAAACTGGTGTAGTGGAGACCAGGATGAGCAGCACTCCATCTAGTGGTGGAAGCAGGAAATTACATGTTGTATTTACGTGCATTTGTATGTCCAATTTACGTGAAGTTCCTGGAGGTGTGTCCACAATATTATTAATATTATCTATGAAATAATCACAAGTCAGAGAGACAGAAATTAGACACACTGCAATCATCCTGGTTCAGTCATGGTCCAGACTGAGTCCAGACTTCAGCACTTATGCAGGTTTCCTCCGGGCGCTCCGGTTTCTTCTACCACTGTAAACATGTGCAGTAGTTCAGAGGAAATGAGGAGGAGATTATAAAGGGTGTATAAAGAGTTTAGACAAGGGACAATTACTGCAATGTGGCCAAAAACGGAGAGAGGAAAGTCCATTTGCATGTTTTGTCTCTGTCACTAAACACAAGAACTTTGGATCGACTCAAATATTTGAAAATATCTTTATTAAATCAACCCATTGTGTAACAAGTCATCGCCGTCATCTCGGAAACATCACTTGAGCTTTGGTGAAATGCAGAAAATAACACAATATTCACTGAGCTTTCGGATCTAAATAATAAATGGTGGATTATAATAAGTGATGGTTAATAATTGCAGCTGTGTGTGTGTGTGTGTGTCATGTGTGTGTGTCATGTGTGTGTGTGTGTGTGTGTGTCATGTGTGTGTGTGTGTGTGTGTGTCGTGTGTGTGTGTGTGTGTGTGTGTCATGTGTGTGTGTCATGTGTGTGTGTGTGTGTGTGTGTCATGTGTGTGTGTCATGTGTGTGTGTGTGTGTGTGTGTGTGTGTCATGTGTGTGTGTGTGTGTGTGTCATGTGTGTGTGTGTGTGCAGGCAGCGGAGCCACAGCCGTGGTGCAGGCGGCGCTCTGTTCACCGCGACGCGAGCGAGTGGCCGTCAAGAGGATCAACCTGGAGAAGTGCCAGACCAGCATGGACGAGCTGCTGGTCAGAAACTATATATACTATAGATATATATATACTGTATGTTTTTATATATACTCTAGGGCTAGGCGGAGTGGGCACAGAGCACTGGGAAAAGTTTTTAAACATATTTGCAGAACTTTATTTAAATATTTTTAGACTTAGCGGTCTCAAAACAGTTTGCTTCTGTCTCTAGTTTTCACATGTATTTTTGGACCCGCTCAAGTTTTTCGGAAAGAGAAAGAAAAAGATGAAAAGAGAGGACCTCCCTCTCTCAGCCAATCAGCTCTCAGTAAAAGATAACTGTTGTGGTCTCATTGGTTCACAAAGTGTTGTTTTGACTGTTTTCAAGTGCTGAATGTCTTTACTGCAGGAGACAGAGAAGCACCAACAGCAGGAGTGAGATAGGGAAATAGTTAAATATTGAATTAATGAAATAGTGAAAGAGTGAAATAGTGAAAGAGTGAAATAGTAAAATATTAAATTATTGAATTAGTTAAATAGTTTCCTGTGGCCCGTGTCTGTTTGTAGAGGACATGTGCAGTGTGTTCTGTGGAGGCTGTTACTATCGAGGCCACAGAGAACCACATTGATTTCAGTTGGAGCAGAACGCACGGCTCAATAAATGTCTGTTCCGGGTCCAGCACAGTTTTGGTGATAATCAGGCGTTTGGTGGCGAGACGTACAGGAGCAGCTTATATACAGGAGCAGCTTATATACAGGAGCAGCTTATATACAGGAGCAGCTTATATACAGGAGCAGCTTATATGCAGGAGCAGCTTATATACAGGAGCAGCTTATATGCAGGAGCAGCTTATATACAGGAGCAGCTTTTATACAGGAGCAGTTTATATACAGGAGCAGTTTATATACAGGAGCAGTTTATATACAGTAGCAGTTTATATGCAGGAGCAGCTTATATACAGTAGCAGTTTATATGCAGGAGCAGCTTATATACAGGAGCAGCTTATATATAGGAGCAGATTATATACAGGGGCAGTTTATATACAGGAGCAGCTTATATACAGGAGCAGCTTATATGTATAGGCAAGGCAAGGCAAGTTTATTTGTATAGCGCAATTCATACACAAGGCAACTCAAAGTGCTGAACAAGGTAGCATTAAAATAAATAATCACAGAACATTAAAAAGATAAAATAAAAAGATAAAATCCCTCAGTTGTAGCACAGCTAAACAGAACTGTCTTTAACTTGGTTTTAAACATTGTCAGAGAGGAGGCCTGTCTCACATCTTCAGGAAGACTGTTCCAGATTTTAGCAGCATGAATCTGAAAAGCAGCCTCCCCATGTTTAGTTCTGACTCTGGGCACTAACAGGAGTCCAGTCCTTGTGCTCCTCAGAGTCCGGGCTGGTTCATATGGGACTAACATGTCACTAATATATTTTGGTGCGAGGCCATGGAGAGACTTGTACACAAGCAGAGCTGTTTTAAAGTCTATTCTCTGAGCCACAGGAAGCCAGTGCAGAGACCTGAGGACTGGACTAATATGGTTGTACTTCCTGGTTCTAGTCAGGACTCGAGCTGCTGCATTTTGAATGTACTGCAGCTGTTTTACAGCCTGTTTGGACAGACCTGTGAGCAGGCCATTGCAGTAGTCTAACCTACTGGAGACAAATGCATGGATAAGAATCTCCAAGTCTGCTTTAGACACTATGTTTTTGATCCTGGCAATGTTTTTTAGATGGTAAAAAGTTGCTGATGTTACTGATTTGATGTGGCTATTAAAATTTAAGTCTGAGTCCAGTATTACCCCTAGATTTCTGACCTTGTTTGAAGGTTTAAGGGAGAGAGACTGTAGGTGACAGATGACACTCTCTCTTTGTTTCTGGGGACCAAAGACAATCATTTCAGTTTTGTCTGCGTTTAGCTGAAGGAAGTTGTTTTGCATCCACTCACTGATCTGTTGGATACAGTGAAGGAGTGAGTCCACTGGTCCATGTTCTCCTGCAGTCAGTGAGACATAGATCTGAGTATACAGTAGTATAAGTATAAGATTAAGTTGCTTGTCAACAACACCAAGATAATCCAACTCCCCACTGTAGAACACACACAGGTGAGAGAGAGAACGTCATAGGTTCCATTTCTTAGCAATGCATTCATTATTGGTATATTCTCTGTGTGGCTTAAGGATAGACAAACCATTGGCCGTATATCAGGAGTGGACTGACTGGACATTAAACTGCTCCTTGTCCATTCTGATGCTGAGATAAGATAAGATAAGATTAGATAAACTTGATTGATGGAGAAATTGACACGTCACATTTGGCACAGATAGAATCACTCAGATCGGGCAAAAAGACAGTGTGCAAACATGTTTAAGGTAAAAATAAATTAAAAAGTGGCAATAGCAGTGCAGGTTTTTCAGTCCTAGTGCGAGTAAGTGACTTAATGTGACTTATTGTACAGTCTGACAGCGATGGGGATGAAGACAGATGGACAATGCTAACCTGCTAACACGCTAGCTCAATAAAGCCCAATAAAGAAGTATTTGCTTTTTTTTTTTCTTTTCTTTTTTTGATAGGGAAAATGCACATTCATGAACATCAGTATAAAACAAATGTAAATATGCCGGATTATAGCTACCAAGCTAGTTTTCATCCGTAGTCCCTGGGCAGGAAAATACATAGGAAACGACAAACATACAATACAATCAAATACAAAATAACACAATACAATACAGACAGAAGAGTCTAGTGGTCACATGACTGGTTTCTTTTCAGCCATTAAAAAATATCTCTGTAACTGTTTCTGCCACACTTACTACTTTGGGCTTAAACAATCAGTGGTCTAGGCCTCTCTGTGATCCTGGTGTTTGTATTGTGATATTCTGTTTGTAAATCCACATATGAGCCATAAGGATTGACCAATCAGATGCCTTCATTCAGGGGGAAACTCCAGCCTGCCTTAGCAACCATGTTAGCAACCCGTCTGCTTCTGTTAGCGCGCGAAGCTAACATCACAAATCAGATTCAGATTCATTTATTTGCCATTTGCAGTAAAACCACATTGGAAAAACTGTGCAAGACTACCCCAGTGTGCACCAGACAGAGAGGACGGCACACACCACAGCTCTTGCCAAATGCCCATATTAGGAAATTGCTTATGTTCAAAATGAGCTACTTCCACATTAAGGGAAACACATGGTGACGTCAGCACTCGGTCAGTCCACTCCTAATCCACACATGTTTATCCAAATAGTTTCTACTAGGTATAGAGGATTTTCTACTTCCGGGTGGATCATCAAGACTATTGGTCCTCCCAGTTGTCAATAATTCTGGTAATACGTGTACTGTTTGTCCAATAAGACCAGAGAGTTTTGTTCAAAAAGTGGAGGGGGCTGTTCTTTCCTAAAGTTTGGGAAAATCCTCCTATAAACCATTAAAGCTTGGGTCCTGAACTTCCAAAGAAGAAAAACGTTCAGTATGTTGTAAAATCTATGTCACTATTTCCTCGGTCTCAAAACTTCTGTCACTAGTTTTCACATGTGTCTAAAGCTCTGGCTGTAGCTGAGAGATGCCCCGGGTCAGTATAAATGTGTGTATATTGAAAATGTGCTTAAATGGTCTTTTTTGTCTTTTTCTACAGAAAGAAATCCAAGCGATGAGCCAATGCAGCCACCCCAACATCGTCACGTACTACACCTCGTTTGTGGTGAAGGACGAGCTTTGGCTGGTGATGAAACTTCTGAGTGGAGGTGAGTCTAAAGTCTGGGCATCGAAAGGAGTGGCCTTAATACGAGAGATTTTAGCGGCATAAATCTGAAATGATGGCTTCCCATGTTTAGTCCTGACTCTGGGACCAGCAGGAGGCTAGTCCCTGTGCTCCTCAGAGTCCCAGCAGGAGGCTAGTCCCTGTGCTCCTCAGAGTCCCAGCAGGAGGCTAGTCCCTGTGCTCCTCAGAGTCCCAGCAGGAGGCCAGTCCCTGTGCTGCTCAGAGTCCAAGTTGTGGCACCAATATGTCACAGACCTGAGACCTGGACTAATGTGATGGTACTTCCTGGTTCTAGTCAGGACCAGTGGGGGCGGGTCCCGGCTCAAAAGTGGCCTAAATGACGTGCGCTGACATGCTGCAATACCACCCCGGGCCGATGGGGGTGGACCCAGAAGTAGAATTAGCCAATGCTAACATATAGCATTGGCAGACCTCTCAAAAACGTCTTTACAGGATGGACCAAAAGTTGGCTTTTGGCCCAAAGCTCCGTTCCACATGTGTGTCAATGCTGAGGGGGTGGATTTTTTTTGGACCACTCTAGTTTACTTGCTGTGAATTTTTGAAGTCTCGTTCAAATGAATGGAGCTGCGCCGGCTGACGCATGCGCAGATGCGGTTTTTTCACAATTTTCTTGTGGGCGGGACCACTCGCAGCCATTTTGGATTGCTCCAGTAGAGCACATTTTTTGGCCCATTAGTTAGAACGGCGGAGATAGGCGTGACTCTGTCCATTAATATATACAGTCTATGGTCAAGACTCGAGCGGCAACGTTTGAATATACTGTGTATGTTTTAAGCCCAGTTTGAGAGCCCGATGAGCAGGTCATCACAGTAGTCTAATCCAGTGGTCCCCAACCCCCGGTTCACGGACCGGGACCGGGCTGTGAGACATTCAAACTGGGCCACGAAGGAAAGAGTAAATCATTTCCATATTTATTTTCAGATTCTAAACAATCTTTTATTTTGAAAAATATAAATAAATCAGTGAGGCCTGGTGCTCTGTGTTCTGGGTGCTTGTTACGACCCGGCTCAGCTAGGTGTGAGGAAGTAACAAAATAACCAAGATGGTAGAATGGTAACTAAAATCATAATTTATTTAGGTGACAAAGTAGGTAAAACAAAATAGGATTAATATCTACATAACACACAGTAAATAAATAACCTATTAAAACAAGTAAGCAATTGACAAAACCAAAAGTGTAACCTAAACTAAAGTGTCTCAACATAAACTAAACAAGTCACTGAACTAAGGTACCGGCCCAAGTGACAGAACACAGACAAAACTAACGGCGAACTGGAGTCCACTGACTCCAGCTGCCCCGAGCCGCGGAAGATTGGCAGTTTATAAGGGCGGGTCCTCCAGGTGAGCGCACGCTGATTAGGCCTGCCTCAGCTGCTGCCCAACCAGCACCCAGGCATCGCAGTCAATCAGCTCCAGGTGGGGAATGACTGGCCAATAGGAGCCCAGGACTCACGAGCGTGATCTTCTGAAAAAAAAGGGAGGAAACACAACCACACAGAGACACCACGGGAGAAACTAAAGTGATCCCCAAAATAGGGAATTACGGGCCGTAACAGTGCTACCTCCCCGACCCAGAACTGGATTGAGGGGTAGAAAATGGATGGACGGATGGTTTGGCAATGGCGGCAAATGTTATAGTAAAATAATCAGTTTTGGTTCGGCTCCAAATATCAAGAAATTGAAGCCGGAGCAAGAGGAATGTTTAGCATATGTCATTGTTGCAAAGATGTTGTGGCTCTACTCCGCAAGGGCTCCGTAAGTGGCAAAGGAGATGGCTATAGCTAGGCTAAAGGCTAAAGCGATGGACTGCTATACTCAAGAGCAGTTACTTAAACCAAACTTTACCCAAGTTAAAAGAAACATCCGTGTCTTAATTTGTCCGTATTCAACATTTTAAAACAATTCACAGATTTTACGGCCGCCATCTTGGTTTGCTTCGGCTGTCGTGAGACGCAGGTTTGCATTCCATCATAAACAGCTGAGCCAGTACAGACCGACGTTACAGCGGTGCTCCATTATAATATTCTTTCCTCTGGTCCTGGATGCACCGCGCTGTGACATTAAAAGACTTATTATGAAAGTGGGAATCTTGCTTTAACCCTTGTATTTTTACACAATCCTGTCTTCCCTGTGGTGAAAATCAGCACAAGTCCAAACAACACGCCACCCTTTCCCCCTGTTATCCGTGGCCTGCAGTATGAAAACACCTGAAGAAGTCACTTTAGGATATAGTGTCATACCCTTCCTGATTTTCTCATTTTCTCCCACTGGGCTTTTAGAGTTGTTCCTCTCTGATGATTACTCCACACTCAACCACCTTTATGGACTTTTCCAACATTTGTGGACATTGGTCATCTGTCACTTTTGGACCAACGGCTCTGTGTGTTTTTAAGTGTTTTTAATCATTGCATTTCCTGTGTTTCAACTGTTTCTCTGACCTGTGTTGCTAAATATGACGGTTTTGTAAAGTCCTCCGATAATTACTGTTGTGATTTAGGGCAATAAAAAAATACATTGAATAGAATTGAACTATAGCAGACAGAAGCAGGTTTACCGTATTTTTCGGTAGTCACAGTTTTTGTCATAGTTTGGCCGGAGGTGCGACGTATACTCTGGAGTGACATTTAAATTTAAATTTTATATATTATTTACCGTAAAATATCAAATAATAACGTTTTTTGAATGACTCTTACCGTAATATTACCGTTCACAAACCAGGCACGTTCTCAGTTTATTCTTTATGTGTCACATGACGTACACTTATACCGCCTGTTGTTCTCTATTCAATTTTTATTTTAAATTGCCTTTCAAGATAAATTTATTCTTGGTGTTGTACTTTATCACATACATTTCCCCCAAAAATGTGACTTCTACTCTAGTCCGACTTATACATGTTTTATTCTGCACCTTCTTTATTATGCATTTTCGGCTGGTGCGACTTATAATCCAAAAAATACGGAAGTCTTTTCCTAAATCCAGTGATATTTTTGTCATTCTGTGAACAATCTAAACTTTGCGTGTTGTGTTTGCCGTCTAGGATCCATGTTGGACGTAATCAAGCACATCAGCAAAGAGGAAGGCCAGAGCCGCTCTTTGGACGAGCCCACCATTGCCACCATCCTGCGGGAGGTGCTGGAGGCGCTGGATTACCTGCACCGAAACGGACAGATCCACAGGTAACTCCACAGGGGGGTTATGTTTGCTCGGAGTAGCGTGAGAGAGAGCGGCCGGAACAAAAGAGCAGTGGTTTTGTGAAGGTCAGTGGGGGAGGCCAAAGTGGGACAGGCCCCCGGGCAGCGCTCCGGCCCGGGTGGTGCTGGGAGGCGGAGCTATTGATGTGCTTTCTGACTGTGCTTTGTGTGGTTAGAAAAAGCTCTTGTGAAAACCGAATTCTCTCCTTCTCCAATTGAATCCAACAGAGAAAGACACATGTAAACAAATCTAAACTTTTTGAGACGGCCTTAATTACCTGTAATTGTTTTACTTGATGTGTGTACCTGTCATTTTAATGTAATTTTATCTGTCTGTTGTGTATATATGTAACTTTGCTGTCTTTTAGCCAGGACTCCCTTGAAAAATAGGTTTCTAATGGTGCATTCAGACCGCAAACGCTGAAGGCCCGCTCACCAGACGCGCATTCTCTAATTTTCAGACACAGAGGTCTTCACACCTGAACGTCCTGGCGCACGCTGGAAGTGCCGGAAGTAGCCGGCCGGCTCTAATGCTGACAGAGCTATGCTAGCGGCTTCTTGTGTACAGATCTTCTCCAATATGCAGCTTTGCCGCGTGTCTTTGCTCACAGACCTTCCACGGGCTTTATATAACAGTAGTATGTGTTCACGGAGGTGTGCCATACGTTTTTTGTATTATTAAACAGTGTTTCTGCATCGGCAAACACACTCGAAGCAGTTGCATAAGGTCACAGGAGCATGACAACACATATTTTCACAAGCACAGAGTCCCCCATTGTCAACCCTGGTTTGAGTTCTGGTGAAGTCTGGTGTGGCTCCTGTTTTGGTTGTTTACTGTATTTTCAGTCTGCTCGTTCAGACCACCAATGTCCCTGTGACCACTTTGCTGCTCTCTGATTGGTCGCTGCTCGAACGTCCCGAGGAAAGGTTGAGCAAAGTTTATCTCCTGTGGGCGTCCATTTTCCGCTCCTGCTCCTCCCTTTTGGCTTTCCCGCCAAGTCCGTGCGTCTTTACTGAGCGGTCCGGGCGTGTGTGCCGAGAGGTCCGTGTGTTGTGACGGTCGAACGCTCGTCACCATTGACTTTGCATTGAAAGTAGACGCAACGCATGATCCCGTCTGACCGCGGCATTAATCTCAATGGGATTTTTCCTGGTTAAAAAAAAACAAAAACAAATTAAAATCATGGCTGAAACTACAGTCCATTCGGAGATAGTGGTTCTACTGCGGTTGAGCTGCATGTAAACACGTCAATCGGATCCTCATGAGACAACAGCAGTGATGCGTTTAAGAGCACAGAGAAAAAACAAACTTATATTGGTCAGACTCAGGCCGCTCACTCACGTCTCTCGCTGCACGTGTTTTGTTGTCTTGTTTTTTAGGCAAAGCCAAAACTAAACTTATCAAGAATCACACAAGGCATTAAAATCACAGAACATCAAAAAGATACAATCCTTCCCCTACTAAAACTAAACAAACAAATCTGCTTTAAAAAACGCAGCAGAAACTGAGTAAAGAACTAAACTCATCGCGCTTAAAACCCATACGCTCAAAAACCATAATCGTTTTTCACTGTTTAAATAAATATTAAAATTTGAATACATTCAATAATGTATTAGTATTTTTATATTCAGAGTCATTTGATTTGCCGTTTGCAGTAAAACCACATTTGAATACATTTGCAAAAGTCCCCAGTGGGCACCAGACAAGTACATAAATAAAACAAGAAGTACGGGAATAAAACTAATTTTGAAAGAGCAGGAAACGACTGACTCTGTACAAAGGCAGGATCATTTAAAGTGCTCTGCTTCAAGACCTTATGCAGGGTTTGATTGATTTAGAAATACAGTTTAAATACCATTTTATATTAGAAGAGAACTACTAAAGGTTTCAAAATCAATTGGTTTTTATTTGTCTGATCTCCCCAAATCGAGATTAGACCATTGCAACGCCCTTAGAGACAAAAACAGCAAATATGACAGTACTACCAGTGTATGTTTCCTTGTTGGCGCTACGATAGTCCAGTGGTTGTGGACCATCCTAGCAGCTGGTGTTCTAATCTTAACTCAGTCACATTTTCACTCTCAAAACGGCAATATATGTGTAATGAGCAATTGACACCTGTAGAGCGCAGTATTGTGTCAGACATGAGTGGGGAGAAGAGAGGATAGGCGAGTATCTGTGGCATAGATCCATGGCTTTCAATGTATGGGCGTTACCCGCTATAAATAAACTTGCCTTGCCATGACGTCACACACAGGTTAGAGGAATAGGCAACTTAAATTCATTAAAAACACATTCTTTTTATAAAATATAGGATTTTTTTTTTTTGCCGGAATCTATTTCAGATCGACAATAACTAAATAACTGTCATGCAATTTTGATATCCACAATAAAAATAAAAAAAACCCTGCAAAAGGTCTTTTAACTACCACTGTTTACAAGCATTATTTAATAAATGCTTGTAATATCTTACTGGATGTAGAAAAAAAAGTTATAGCGGCTATTGTTTTGTCCACCAGAGGGCAGTGCAGGTAATCAATGCTGTTTTTAGAAGAAACGCTGTCAACCCCAGTTCTCCATTTCTCGATGTGTCTTCACTTTTCCTTTAAACAAGTGTGTAATAACTGGAGCCGGCGTCGTACGTCCACACGCCCGGTGCAAGTAAGTAAGTAAGTAAGCTTTATTTATATACCGCCTTTCACAGACCAGAGTCACAAAGCGGTTTACAATTGTTATTTTTTGGGCACTTGTCCTCTCACTCCACACAGAGATGGGAGCGGGGTCGCCGAACAGGAGGCGCATGCCAGACCTATTGTACATAGGTCTGGCATGCGTACGGAGAAAAACAATATTTTGACCAATTCTAAAATAGGATCATTTATCTGAGCATGACTTTCTGGGATTGATGTGAAAAATCAACATTTGCAGCTAAAACACACAAAAATCATGCCAGTTTAATATTCAACTATTATTTGTCTGATATTTGTTTGAGTGTCATTAATCTTTGTTAATATTTGGATTATGTTCAAATATCTGATTGAGCTGCAGCGCCACAGTGCCCTCACCTGGCAGCAATCAAGCATTACCCTGCACCAAGCTTTACATTGAGAGGAAGCTTCAGGCAGCAGCTTTCGTTCATCCAGCAACCCTCCTCCTCCCCATCACCGCCTCGTTCCGGGCCCTTCTCCTCACTCCCACCACCAGAGTCTAGGCCCTGGGGAATTTTATCTCATAATTTCTATCTTTATTTCCTAAACATTAAATCTTAACCACACTTCTTGTACAGCATGAAATAAATTTAATGTGGAAATTTAAATTTAATGTCTTACAGTGTCAGTAAACTTCCCAATATACAATTCTAATATATATGTTCTGTCTTTTCGAGTTTCTTCAGATTGAAATGTCTGTATGAGAACAGTTTTACTTACAATCACCGTTACACAGTTTGAGGAATAAGGGAAAGTTACGAGACGCCTTTGAAAGCGTCCTCAGGTCTGGAGGTTTGAGTCTTCTCCGCGGGTCGCACAGACCTCAGACCTGTTTGAGAATCCACCAATGAGAGAGCAGCTTTTGAACATACTCTGTGTTCTTATGTTTTCTTTATGTCTTTACTTCACAGAGACGTGAAAGCGGGAAACATCCTTCTGGGAGAGGACGGCTCGGTGCAGATCGCAGGTGCGTCTCTCCTCCTCCACTGACCCATCCCGCTTTGTTCTGTCGAGTTGGTCTGCCCGTCAACATGAGCTCCCTAAGCTGTTTATGATGTAATGCAAACCTGCGCATGCGCGTCTCACAGCAGCCGAAGCAATTCAAGATGGCGGACATAAAGTCTGTGAGTTATGTAAAAAGTTTAAATACAAACAAATTAAGACACAAATGTGTGATTAATGCAATTTGAGGCGAGATGTTGATGGTTCCATGTTGTTATATGTGGGTTTTAAGAATCAAAGTTCTGTGTAAAGTTTGGTTTAAGTAGTAACTGCTCCTGAACCACACTGCTGCTGTGTGATAGCAGAACCTTTCCTGTCGAGTTGAGCTGCGGCCTACGTCATTTTACTGACGTAGGCCTGGGTTAGGGTTAACACTCGACAGCTAACAGCTTCCAACTTAGAGTTTGGTTATTATTTCCATTATCAACCCAACAGCCCAGTCAGGTTGTCGACTGGTCTATAGCTGTCGAGTTAGCCACAGGACGCGTCATCAGCCTACGTCAGTAAAAGGACGTATGTCGCAGCTGAACTCGACAGGAAAGGTCCTGCTATCACACAGCAGCAGTGTGGTTCAGGAGCAGTTAC
The DNA here is from genome assembly GCA_964034765.1 of Knipowitschia caucasica. Lineage (NCBI taxonomy): Eukaryota > Metazoa > Chordata > Actinopteri > Gobiiformes > Gobiidae > Knipowitschia > Knipowitschia caucasica. The sequence continues at coordinate 5,934,904 of OZ035837.1, read as the reverse complement.
TACTTAAACCAAACTTTGACTCTTAAAACCCACATATGACAACATGGAACCATCAACATCTCTCCTCAATTGCTTTAAAAGTGACATTTGTGTCTATATTTGTTCGTATTTAAACTTTTTACACAATTCACGGTCCGCCTTCTGGTCTTGGTTTGCTCCGGCTGCCGTGAGACGCGCATGCGCGGGTTTGCGTTACATCATAAACAGCTGAGGGAGCTCATCTCGACGGGCAGACCACTTCGACAGAACTCCGCCATGGCCTTTTATACCTAATTTTAAATAACGTTTTTGGAGAAAAACACTCACGTGAACCATCATATTTGAAACGATGAACCCAAAACCCAATTAGTAATCTTTCATAGGAGTAAAAGACTTGTGTGAAGCAGTCCACAGTGCACAACCGCAGAAGCAGCTCTAAATCTAAATCATGGATGTCACAGTCAACGCCCGAAATGAATGATCTTGGCCTTTTGGGATGATCTTTGATTAGTATTAGAACCGGTCGCACAGGGCCATAAGAAAATATTGGATTATTAGTTGAAGGTTCAGGACGTGTGTTTTCTCCAAGCTGTTGGAAAATGTTTTCCCTTTATAGTACTGACAGAGCCATACACAGATATTGGATTATTCATTAAATCATTAAATTAAATATGGTACACTGTATTAGGTCTTGGTTCAATAGGTTATATGCATAATTTCAATATATTCTATAAACACTGAACCAGTCCAGCTTGTAGCAAATTAGTTTTTTTTGTCTTATGCACAGCCTAACAGAACTGTCAGAGAAGAAGCCTGTCTCACATTTTTAGGAAGACTGTTTTGGATTTTAGCTGCATAAATCTGAAATGCTGCCCCCCCATGTTTAGTCCTGTCTCTGGGACCAGCAGGAGGCCAGTCCCTGTGCTCCTCTTCATATGGCACTAACATGTCACAGATGTAGTGTTGTAGAATTACATACCCCAATGAAGGAGAAAGCTCAAAGGTCTTTGTCTTAATTATCAATAAATCAATTAATCGCACGATAAATAAAATTTGCTCAATAACTTTTCTGGCCGCGATAAATCCCATTTGCATGCTTGTTTGTTTCCCCCGTCTCTCTCGGGTCAGAGAGCCGCAAAGTGGTCACGGGAACATTAGCGGTCTAGCAAGCAGACGGAAATTACTCAAAAATACAAAATACAGCCAAAACAGGACCTAAACCAGGACTTAACCAGGATTGATAATGGGGGACACAGTAGTTGTGAACATATGCCGGCAGCTGAGTTCTCATTCAGGCTTGATTAGTGACTATACTAGCGCAGCTAGCGTTAGCGTGTTCGCCGATGCAGAAGTACCGTACCATACCAATAAAATAAACTTATGGCGCACCTCCGTGAGCACATACTGCTGTTATATAAAGTCTCTAGAAGGTCTCTGAACACAGAGATGCTGCAGACTTGCATTCTTGGAGTAGAACTTTACACAAAAAACCCGCTAGCTTAGCTGTTAGCATCAAAGCCTGCCCCGCTACTTCCGGTGGGCGCTACCGCAGCAGGACTTCTGTACGCCCCATTGGTAAACCCACATGTCAGTCACTTGTCATTCGCCTGGTGTGTGGGGAGGTGGGACTACTCCTGAGAGATCCTGTCTTAAGCCACACAAAGTCAACATGTTGGTATTTCTTTCTCGTAATCTGCCATAAAGTCTGAGAAATTATTGACATTTGAGGCATCTGTTTCATATTTTCTTTACAAAGGTCCTGGCAGTTTTATTCCTGGTCATTTTTTGTTAAGAGACTGAGTCTATTTTATTTATTGTTTTTGGTTGTTTGTTAATTTATTGTGTTCTAGCGTTAAATATTCGTTAAAAATAAAAGTTTATTTCTCTTTGAAAAGGTGTACCTACATTATCATTGTAATCGATGCAAATGATCTCAGAACGACAATATAATCGCTTATCGCAATAATTTCTGAGACAATTAATCGTCCAGCAAAATTTGTTATCGTGACAGGCCTAGCTGGCGTGACATTATATTTTAGATCGAGTTTTGATGAAACAAGGAAGAGAATGTGTTTCGGATCGCAGATTGTGACCAATCACAGCGCAACGCTAGCCCCCACTTTTGTGAGAAATCTACAGGTCCGTTAGCATAGACGGCTGAGTTAGCACAACAAGCGGCGGAGCTAACCTGGTCACCGGTTACTGCTTACACAGCGAAACAGCCTCCGCACTTCCCGGTTCTATTGTTCTATGGTCACGCCATCCACGTGCAATTCCATATCCATGTATTATCCATATTGGGAGATGCTAGCTTCGTCAACAACAGTGAGTGTGTGTGGGGGGCGATAGCTTCGTGGGTGCGGGGAGGGGAGCAGAAAGAGCGAGTCCGCAGCTTCAAAATCCCAAAGTCAGTCAGTGCCGCTTTAAGCTGGATATGAATTTTGACACACCATACCGTACATACCGATCGGAAAAAAAACATTTTTGTTTCACTTTTGCCGCTTTACTCGTTTGCATTCCATTGTTTGAGGCTTGAAAATTAGGTACCCCAGCTTTTTGTATTCTTTTTTTTATATTTTTATATACTAGAAAATGTTATACTTCAGAAATGTTGTATAATACCTTATTCTTTTCACTACATTTGACTTGTTTGCACCAAGAGCCAAAGCAATTTCCTTCTCCGTGACTTCCTGTTACTTACATGGAAATAAAAATTCTGATTCATTTTGACATCACTTCTGTACAATTCTAGCCTGGTCGTACCACACCATAGTACAAATTACATTACGTACTAAGGTCTAGAGGTGCTCCTTTGAGTTCCGTTTACAGGTGGGAGGGGTTAACTCCTTTTGCAGATTGAAACCATTGGATCCGAGTTTACCGTCACGTATGTAATGCGCCCGAGTGAGTGAGGCATGTAGCATTTAGCCTAGCTTTAGCATTTAGCCTAGCCATCATCTTTGCAGCGATTACATTTGCTAAACATTCCTCTTGCTCCGGCTTAAATTTCTTGATAGAACCAGACCGGATTACTTTACTATCGCATTCTTCGCCAGTACCAAACTACAACCTTCCCGTTCAACGCAAACTCTTGACGTCACCCGCATCTAACTACAACAACCGCCTCCTGCGCTCTCTGATTGGTCGGTCGAAATTCAACCGAGTGTAATCGCAAACACAGGGACCAGACCCAGACGTTACATGCAGTGAAATGCTGATTGAGCGGAGAGTACGGATGGATAAGGCCAGGCTAGGACATTTCCCTTTAATTATTCCATATCTGCCATTTTGTATTGAAAACTTTAACTTGTGTTGACCCAGTTTCACAGAAAGGGGCAGTGAGAATCATCCACAGAAGAAGAGTCTGCACATAACCCAAGTTTATAAAAGCAACAAAAGACAGAGGTGTTTGAGTAAAGGTGTCAGCGCTGGATCAGTCTGGACAGGGAAATTAAAACGCAGAAATCAATAGAAGTATTTAAGAGAAATGCCAAATATCCGTCACAAAGTTATGAGGAGGCAACGTAAATGTCACGTGGAGGTCTAGTGAGAAAAGGAGGTAGTTTTTACTTTGGCTTTTTCTTTATCCCAGGGTTGTAGAGAATTGTAGCTTATTTATTATTGTAGATTTATTAGCCTCAAACTTCTAACCAATGGGACCATGTTGACCAAAGCTGGAATGGATACCATCGGCCAACCAGCTTCTCGTGCCTTCAACAGCTTGTCAAAACTGTGTCAGGCCCAAGACCGTCTAAAGTGTACGGTCCAGAGTCTCTGCTGCAATCATCGCAAGGGTGTGTATATTTTATTCTCCACTACTTTTTGTCCCCTTTTTGTTCCCCCTATCCCCTTTTCCCTTGTGATGGGCAGAGAAGCTAAAAAATAAATAAAATAATAATAATAATAATAATAAAATAGAATAAGTAATTAATTGAAGAATAAAATAACATAATATATATACAAAGCAATATATTCAAGCAATGAACTAATATTCACAGCAAATATACAGTTGGGTAAATACAAAGTGCTGATTTCCTCCGTCAGAGACATAACGACTATATGTAAGATACGGCAATCATACATATAATTATGTCACACATGTTCACACAAACAATATTGGCAAAGATATCTCAAATGTAACAGGATTTATACATCCAGGTCTAATCCAGTCTAAGTGTATTTAATGGATGGGACCAGCAAGAGATACTGTAAGTGTTGTTATATAGGTTTCTTATGAAAGTTTATTTTGCTTTTCTATTTATTTGGTTTAGAATTGTTTTGTAAATTTGTAAATAGTAATATTTTAGTTTTCTCCAAAAGAAAGTATTTGTTATTACACTTTTATACATCGGTTTCATTTCGTAATTTTGTTCTCGCAAGAACTGGGGTTTACAAGGGGCCCTCAGGTAGACAGGCAGACGCTCTCTCGTGCTCAAAGACATCAGAGCGAGAGCCACTTTCACAGTGAGAAAGCAACTGTATCAGGTATCTATTTGTACATGTACGATTTTATTGTGTGTTTACATTTGTGTTTTTAATTGTATTATATGTTGTGTACAGCTGAAACGCACATATTGTTTTCAAGTTAAGTTAAAGACCTCCGACATGACAGGCGGCCACGAGGTAGCTAATTTTAAGTTTCATTTTTGTAATGTAGACAAGAAGTTGTGTTTAATTGCATATTTTATTTTGTCCTGTAGTTTTCACGGCATTGAAACACATTTATGACACTTGTAAGGTCAATAAATGAGCCCGTACTCGAGAATCCGTGTGCAGCGTTGTCATTGAGGAGCTACAGTGAAAACTCGACCAGCCCAGCGCCGGTGAAAAGCTCGAGTCCAGACGAAAAGGCGGCGGCAGCAGCATTGGGCGCAATACCGAAGTACACCACAAGGCGGCGCCACCCTACCAGCCCATCGCTCCCAAACACCAGACCTTCGTCAATTCAAGTTTTTATACTGAAGTATTGTAGACACTAAGAATAAGACTGTGCTTTAAGGAAATGAGAGTGTTTTAAGCCAAGTTAAACTCACTGAAGTTATTTCATAGCACTTTCGATTTTCTACAATACTTTTTGGTTATATTTTGGGTTTCTATTATTGAAGTTTGTGTGCATTTCAGTTTAAGTTAAATCTATTTAAAGTTCATTTAAGTTTTCCAAGTTAATGTAGCCTGTTTGTATTAAGAAGTTCTTTACAATCCAGGTTAAAACAATTATTAGACCACACCAGTTGAAACTACAGATTTAAGGTGCATATTTACACTACAAAGCTATATAATAACAAATAATTTACTGACTGTAAATATGACTGACCTGACTGAGAAAGGCTGTGCCGAGTCAACGGATCAAGCTGAAGCAAGTGTTCGTAAGAGCGAAAGAATAAGAACACTAACCGAAAAGGGGAAAGAGCTTCAAGAAGACAAATTAAAGGCTCTCAAGCGCAGATACAAAGTTGTCTATGAAAAATGGAGATATGAAGCAAGACTAATCAAAGTAATGCTAACGGACACAGCAACTGACAGTGAATTAAGAGAGGTAATAGACAATGTGAATATGACCTGCCAAGATGTACAGGCTACATATGATGAGATACGTCAAATACAAGCACCAGATCCTGATATGAGATGCAAAGTTGATGCATGCACGTCTCTTTCAGAGTTCATTGTCAGAAGGGCCAAAGGATCACTTGAAGGACACACTGAAGAGGACAAGGAGCCATGGCCAGATGTTGGGTCATGCTTGGAATCTAGAGGATCAAAGTCAAGGTCTCAAAAGTCAAACTCCAACTCTATTCTGTCTAATACACAGTCAGTCAAAAGGGTAAAAGCAGCAGCTGATGCTGCAGCATCTCAAGAGGTATTAGCTGTTATGGAGGAACAGGAAAGGCAAGCAAATGAACTAAGGAAACTAGAGGTTGAAACCAAGCAGAGCGAACTGGAAAACTTGGTAAGACAACAAGCCATGGAAGAGCAGCGCAGGAAAATTGACCGTTTGGTAGAGGTCAAAAAGCTGAACGCTGCCAAAGCCAGAGTAAAAGTCTACCAAGAGGCTGAACACTACTCTGGAAGTCAAAGTTTGTCAAGCAAGCATAGAGCGGTGAGTGATGCCCCGTTTGCACCACTCATACATTCACAAGCTCCAGAAACAACTCAAGTTTTGAATGCTTCAACAGCTGCATTTACTCCACACATTGATACAGCTACCAAAAGTCAAGCACTCAAAGCGTCAAGTTTACCTTACATTCCTCAAGCAAAGCCAGTCTCAACAGCCACTACTCAACTCCAGCAGAACTCTGATTTGGTGAGAATATTAGCAGAAGCAATAAGTGCTAATCGTCTTCCAACTCCAGAACCCGTACAGTTCACTGGCGATCCTTTACAGTTCAAAGACTGGCAGTTGTCGTTTGAAACTTTGATTGAAAGGAAAAACATTCACAAAAATGAGAGACTTTACTATCTCAGAAAGTACCTTGGTGGATCTGCAAAAAAGGCAGTGGAAGGATTTCTCCTTATAGGAACCAATGAAGCATACGATTCGGCTTGGCAGTTGTTGGAAAAACGGTTTGGAGATCCATTCACCATAGGAAAATGCTTCCGAGATAAACTTCACAGCTGGCCAAAAATAAGCTACAAAGATGGATCTGAGTTGAGAGAATTTGCAGACTTCCTCAGAAGTTGTGAAGCCGCTATGCCTCATATCAGAACACTGGAAGTTCTCAATGATTGCATGGAAAATCAAAGGATTTTGTTAAAGTTACCAGATTGGCTAGTATCTAGATGGAACCGCATGGCTATGGAACAGAGAAACGCATATGGAAACTATCCATTGTTTCATACATTTGTTGAATTTGTGTCCACCGAAGCAGACTTAGCGTGCGACCCCATAACTTCCATACAAGCACTGAAAGGTTTGGAATCAGATAAACCCAAACACTCAAGACACCAATTGTTTCAAGCTAAGGCTCTAACAACGAACTCCGTTAATTTCAGTCATAATGCTCCAACATGCATATTTTGCAAAAGAACTGGTCACACTCTCGATAAATGTCACAAGTTTTCCGAAAGGCTAGTTCAAGATCGTGTCAAGTTTGTTCAAACAGAAAAGCTCTGTTTCGGATGCTTAAGGACAGGACATCACTCAAAGAAGTGCGAAAAGAGAAGCACATGTGATAAGTGTCAAAGAAAACATCCTACATGCTTGCATGATGACAAGTTCATGGAACGTAAAAGGACTGCTTTTGTGAAAAGTAATAATGACTCTCAAGATACAACAGACACCAAAGAAAGGGTGCTCCCTCAAGAGAAGCCCGACTTGCAAGACAAAGACAAAGCTGCAACAGCAACATCAAATAGTGTTTCTCAGGAAAGCTGTAACACTTTGACATCATCTATATTGCCAGTCTGGGTCTCATCTATCAAGAATCCTGAGCATGAAGTACTGGTGTACGCACTTCTCGACTCACAAAGTGATACATCTTTCATACTGGATGATGTAGCTCAAGAGCTTGATGCAGATAAAAGTACGGCTAGTTTAAGACTATCAACAATGTCTGCCAAGTTAACAGTGATACCATGTGAGAAACTGTTAAACCTTCAAGTTAGAGGATATCACAACAAGCAGAAACTTGCACTGCCCGCAGTTTTCACAAGAGAGTTCATACCAGCAAACAAGTCGCACATTCCAACGTCAGAAACGGCCCTGAAATGGCCTCATCTCAAAAGGTTGGCAGATAAGTTGTCTCCTCTGCTTGAGTGTGAAGTTGGTTTACTCATTGGGTATAACTGCCAACAAGCCCTTCTACCAATAGAAGTCCTAGCTGGTACAGAAAACCAACCTTACGCACAACTCACAGATCTTGGCTGGAGCATTGTCGGTTGTTCCTTTCAAGTTTGCGATCAAAGTGATGCAATCGGCACCAGTCACAGAGTCATTGTGCGTGAAGTAACCCCTGCAGTGCAAAAGTCAGTTGAGCTAAAGCAAGAAGTGCACTTTGTATGCAAAACTTGGGTTAAAGAAGTCACTCCACAGGATGTAGTAAAGGCTCTAGAAGTTGATTTTGCCGAACGAGCTGCAGATGACAATCCAGTCTCACAGGAAGACATTCTGTTCTTGTCAAAGGTAAACAAAGGCATAAGGCACAAGGAAGATGGTCACTACGAACTCCCACTTCCATTCAAAACAGACAACCCAATCCTGCCAAATAACAAACTATATGCAGAACGCGGACTGTCTTCATTGGAACGTCGTCTCAGAAAAGATGAGAGATACTATAACGATTACATCAAGTTCATGAATGACATAATAAGTCGTGGAGATGCCGAGAAGGTCCCCATACAAGAGCTCAAAAACAAGACCGCTTGGTACATCCCACACCACGGGGTATACCACCCTCACAAGCCTAAGAAAATCCGTGTAGTCTTTGACTGTTCAGCCCGCTTTCAAGACACATCTCTCAATGATCACCTTCTGACTGGACCAGATCTCACGAACGCACTGGTTGGAGTGTTATGCCGATTCAGAAAGGGTCCAATAGCCATAATGTGTGATGTTGAGCGGATGTTCCATCAATTCCATGTCATTAAGGAACATCAAGACTACCTAAGGTTTCTCTGGTGGGACGAAGGCGACCTGAGCTCCAATCCATCAGTGTATAGAATGAAAGTGCACCTATTCGGGGCAGCTTCATCCCCCGGATGCTGCAACTTCGGACTAAAGCATATTGCCGCACAAGGCCAAGAGAAGTTCAGCAAAGAGACCATCAAGTTCATCCAAAGAGGATTTTACGTTGACGACGGTTTGGCTAGCGTTACTTCAACTGCTGAAGCCATACAGTTAGTTGAAGAGTCAAGAGCTCTTTGTAAATCTGGCAATCTACGCTTGCATAAGTTTGTGTCCAACAACAAAGAAGTGCTTGCAGCAATACCACAAGCAGAACAAGCACAAGCAAAGGATCAAGACATGGCTCTTGGAGAGTCTCATATTGAACGTGCACTGGGAGTACAATGGTGTATTGAGGCAGACGAGTTTCAATTCCGAGTCTTAGTCAAAGACAACCCGCTTACAAGGAGAGGGGTGCTCTCAACAGTTGCCTCGGTCTTTGACCCCCTTGGGTTTGTTGCTCCTTTTATCTTGATCGGAAAACAAATACTCCAAACATTGTGCAAAGATAAAGTCAATTGGGACGACAATCTCCCTGAGCACATCTTACCACAATGGGAATCATGGCTCAGAGACCTACCCAAACTAGCAGCTCTAAAAATCCCACGTAACTACTCAAAGGACATCAACATTGCACATTACGAACTGCACAACTTCTCAGATGCAAGTCTGAACGGCTATGGTGCATGTTCATATCTAAGAGCAATAACCAAAGAAGGACAAATCAACTGCTCACTTGTAATGGGTAAAGCAAGAGTTTCCCCCACTAAACAAACAACTATTCCAAGGCTTGAACTGTCATCCGCCGTGACTTCAGTTCGTAATGCAGATGTGATCAAGCAGGAACTCGAAATCGACAATCTCAAAGAGTTTTACTGGACAGATTCACAAGTCGTTCTAGGCTACATAAGCAATGATGCCAAAAGATTCCACATTTTGGAACATTTGTTGCAAATCGAATTCAAAGAATAAGACAAAGTACAAGTCCCGATCAATGGCAACATGTCATCTCTGAAAATAACCCGGCCGATCATGCCTCAAGAGGCTTAAATGCAACTCAGCTAAAAGACTCAAACTGGTTACAAGGTCCAGCGTTTCTTTGGCAACAAGATCTTCCTGTTAAAAAGGAAACGGTGGGAGAAATACTGGAGGAAGATCCAGAACTTCGCAAGGGTCATACACATACCATTCAGTCAAAGGAAACAAATGCTTTGCTGGATCGTCTAAAGAAGTTTTCACATTGGTCAAGAGCAGTAGGAGCCATTGCACGACTCAAAAGATGTATTAAAGAGTTCAAAGGTATTCAACAAAGAACAAACAAACTTACCAACCTCGAAGAAAGAAGGGAAACGGAAATCTTCATAATCAAAGAAGCACAAAAAGAAGCTTTTGCAGAAGAAATCCAAAAGATAACATCGCAAAGAGAAAGTACTCTGCATAAGCACAACAGACTAAGACAATTGAACGCTTTCCTGGACAAAGCAGAAGTTCTCAGGGTGGGAGGACGGCTTTCCCAGTCAGCCTTACATCATGAAGTCAAACACCCCGCAATTCTTCCCAAGGAATCTCACGTGTCATCTTTACTCGTCAAACACTACCATGAGCGTGTGCATCACCAAGGAAGAGGCATGACTATGAACGAATTGCGAGCAAATGGAATATGGATTCTTGGCTGTGGAAATATTGTATCTTCACATATCTATTACTGTGTAAAGTGTAGAAGATACAGAAGACCTACAGATGTCCAACAGATGGCAGACTTGCCAGGAGTAAGAACAGAAACAGCTCCCCCATTTACCTACTGTGGCGTTGACTGTTTCGGTCCTTTCATAGTAAAGGAAGGAAGAAAAGAAATCAAAAGATATGGACTATTGTTCACATGCTTATGTTCACGAGCAGTGCACATTGAAACCCTCGACGACCTAACAACCGATGCCTTCATTAACGCACTTAGGACACTCATAGCAATAAGAGGCCCTGTCCGACAAATCAGATGCGACCAAGGGACAAACTTCATGGGTGCCAGAAGAGAGTTTGCAGAGTTGATGAAAGGAATGGATCAAGAACGCCAAAGAGCAATCGGTTGCGAATTTGTAATGAATGTCCCAGCAGCTAGCCACATGGGAGGCGTGTGGAAACGTCAAATTCGAACTGTAAGAAGTATATTTACAGCAATGCTAGACAACTCATCAAACAGACTGGACACTACAAGCTTAAGAAAGTTTCTTTATGAAACCATGGCAATCATGAACAGTAGACCATTAAGCGTTGAACATCTTAATGACCCCACTGGTCCAGAACCACTTACGCCAAATCACATACTAACGATGAAGTCATCAGTTATTCTTCCTCCGCCAGGACAGTTCTCCAAGGAAGATTTGTACTTGAACAAAAGATGGAAAAGAGTACAGTTCCTCGCAAATGAGTTTTGGCAGAGATGGAAGCGAGAATACCTGCTAAATCTCCAACAACGACAGAAATGGCAGAAAACATCTCGTAACCTGCAAGTAGATAATATTGTGATTCTGCAGGACGATAATGCACCAAGATGTAACTGGAAGCTCGCTCGTGTGATAGAGACTTTCACAAGTACAGATGGAAATGTTCGAAAAGTGAAGTTGAAGACAAGCGACACTACTTTTGACAAAGGAATGACACAGACAAGACTAATACATTTAGAAAGACCTATTCACAAAGTTGTGACTTTGATTGAGACTGATAAAGTTCCTACACATAGTGAGGACTCAGACACTTCTTAGAAAACCACCTAAAGTTTGGTTGATTTTGGTGGGAGTGTAAGTGTTGTTATATAGGTTTCTTATGAAAGTTTATTTTGCTTTTCTATTTATTTGGTTTAGAATTGTTTTGTAAATTTGTAAATAGTAATATTTTAGTTTTCTCCAAAAGAAAGTATTTGTTATTACACTTTTATACATCGGTTTCATTTCGTAATTTTGTTCTCACGAGAACTGGGGTTTACAAGGGGCCCTCAGGTAGACAGGCAGACGCTCTCTCGTGCTCAAAGACTTCAGAGCGAGAGCCACTTTCACAGTGAGAAAGCAACTGTATCAGGTATCTATTTGTACATGTACGATTTTATTGTGTGTTTACATTTGTGTTTTTAATTGTATTATATGTTGTGTACAGCTGAAACGCACATATTGTTTTCAAGTTAAGTTAAAGACCTCCGACATGACAGGCGGCCACGAGGTAGCTAATTTTAAGTTTCATTTTTGTAATGTAGACAAGAAGTTGTGTTTAATTGCATATTTTATTTTGTCCTGTAGTTTTCACGGCATTGAAACACATTTATGACACTTGTAAGGTCAATAAATGAGCCCGTACTCGAGAATCCGTGTGCAGCGTTGTCATTGAGGAGCTACAGATACTTTTCAGTTAAATGTTTGTGTACATTCTTTCTGTTCAAGACAGATGTATTCTTCTTGTCACATTATCTGGAGCTGGAATTGGCAGCCATCTTTAAAGTATGGGATGAGGATTGGAGGCTTCTTGCACCAACATCCTCCTATCTGGAAACAGTTATGCAAAGATTGCTTTTTTATTTAAATGTTTGAACGTTGGAATGGTGGAAAAGAAAAGTTATCACAAAATTCAAGGCCACAACTGTCTCGACAGTATTGAAAAGTTTTGTTGGTCACGAGAGAAAGACTTTCCCGACTGAAGCAGAAACACTTAGTTGCTCTCGGTAAGAAATCATTTTGAAAATCTGAAATATCTGATCTTAGAAGTGTTGTTACTGAACCTGTGTTTTAGTGACACAAAGAAAGAAAGTTGGATTGATAGTTGTTTTCTAAACATGTCCCTGACTTCCCGAACACATTTCTAAAATCCCATTTCTTCTTAAAGATTAACACATTTGTAAGTACATTACACAACTTGCTTTGTCCACAAATTACTTTAAACATATATTAAAATATCATGTACCTGTAAAATCAATGATCATAAATACAATTCTTTGTGTTTATAAAAGGGGCAGATGAAATGAAAGCCCTTTGTGCCAAAAGTTGCACCTACACGATGATGGAAAATGAAAGTTAAGAGATCATTTCCATGAAAGAAGGATTCTTTCATAAAACCCCTTCACTTCCTCCTTGAAGTTTTGCCAAACCTGAGAGAAGTTTGCACATGTTCAGATTTCAGCACTTTTTGGTAAATGTGTAATTTTGTTGTTTTGAAATGTACATTTTCACTTTTGCCATCCGCAGTACTTCATATTTATATCATATTTACACATTTGCTGATGTCAAACGACTGGAGCATAAAGCTGCTTGGTCACTGTCACCTCATCTTTTATCAAAATATATATATTTTTCAACTGAATGTTGTTTTGCTACTTTGTGGTGGAAATGAGGTACTTCATACTTTTGTGTTCTAACTATGGCCATTTATTACTTTCTATTAGAATAAAAACTGCCCAGTCCACACGTGGCACAGGTCAAATTCTCATGTTTACATTTGTACATGTTGGTGACTCGAGGTCCTACTGCATTCACTGATGTTGTTGTGTTTGGACGAGTCAGAAGAAGAGCTGCAAAAGTCACAGACAAAAGACATTTACAATCATTTTTAACTTGGGAAAAGATGGCATCGACCTTTGATGATTTTATTGTTTTATCATTGAGTAGAATCTGGAACAGTCTTCCCGAAGGTGTGAGACAGGCTCCTTCTTTAGCTATGTTCAAGTCCAGGCTGAAAACGGTTCTTTTCAGCCGTCCCTACGACTGATCATCAAGAAATCGGATCATACATTTATTTTTGATGTATATATTTATTCATTTTCTTAAACT